>APFE031638038.1:25421-60047 GCA_000404065.3 Pinus taeda
ATCTGCATCAATCACATACACATATCATTACACAACAACATCACAAAATGGTGAATCGAACCTGGTCACAAAATGGTGAATCGAACCTGGACGGGGAACGAGTCAGCCGCCAGCCCCGCCGGTGAATCATTGCTGAGGTATTTGTAATGCTTTGATTTAGTCGAAGCTGTTGCAGAAGTCATAGATGCCTCAGTGTTTCCCTGGCGTTCAGCATGTTCGCGAAGCTTCTTCATGTCTTGTCTTGTGGTTCCTATAAATTAATTGACCATTTGTAAGAACCGCATAGCAGTTGCAGGTACAACTTTATAAATCCATGCATTTGATTTAGATATTTACAGTATGTATGGTTCATATTCTTCCACAATTAAGGGGACACTAAGCTTTTGAGATTTGTTTTGCAGACATATTTATATAACAGTGATTCTCCAGGTTAAGATGGCAGCACTGTAAGTATAAGTCACTGCATTGTTTGATGATATATTTAATTTATTATATCCAAACTCAAGGCACGGCGTTGCTCGATTGCAGCTATGAAGTTTCACCCCCTCTCACGTCCAAATCAGAACCGCCTCCATTGTTTGATGGAACGACCAGGTGAGTATCTAAATTTTTACTGTTACTGCATTTTGTTATTGATCATTTATTTTCATTATCACTTTCTGTTGGAATGTGTACGGTATCGTATTTATTTAGCGATTAAATACTGAATTTAATCTGGGGTTTGCAGATTGTATATTAGTGTGGTGTGCCCATATGCCCAGCGAGTTTGGAGTGCCAGGAACATCAAGGTTTTTATCTTGCTGATCCCCTGTTTTGTGTTGGTAGGTCTTCTATTGATATCAGATATCATTATCCATTTGGTTGTAACGATTGAAAATAAATTGCAGGGTCTTAGTGAGATTCAGATAGTTTCGATTGAGTTGAATGACAGACCAGCATGGTACAAGGAGAAAGTTTATCCTCCCAATAAGGTAGTCTGGTGTTTCTATATTTGTTTAATTTTATTTTATTTTAGTTCCTCACTCAAGGGCAATTGGATCTACTATATGGTTTAATTGCTGTGTAACTAGGGCCTGTAGTGTAAAAGCTCTGTTATTAGTTTCTTATGTTGATCCGAGCAGATGCAAAAGAGAAAATAGATGGGTTGGCCCTGGTTTTAACTTAGTCCAGGTAACAGAGAACAGGCTTGCACATGAACAAGCCGTCTAGCAATATTTGGGGGTTTTGTTTACAGAGTCGAAATTTTTTTTCTGAATATATTTTTTTGGGGCCAGAATTGGTAATTCTTAGATTGTAAAATTTTAACTTTTTAGTATTTCAATCACAATTTTATCAATAGAAATTGAGCATTATCAAAAACCAAAAACCTCTGGAGCACCCCAAATTCCACAACTGTAACCTGGTTTTTAAAAATTCTGATCAAATTTATATAAAAGTCGGCCAGAAAACTAAACATTTTCTGGGTGAAAATGAGGCCTGTTTAGACTACGCGATATTTAGTTTGGTCCAATATATTTGATATGTGACCAAGTAAATTGAGGTGGGGATTATAGGGTTATTGCCTGAGGATAAGGTTATACCTTGCCAAATTTGCAGTCTATCTTGCCACAGGCCCAAAACTCAGAATTGCATGTGCTTGTGCTGGCTACAAATTGAAAAGTTCATCCTTTTATAATTATTAATTTTTATTATTTTAGTAAAACACATGACGAGGGTGGAATTTTTTGGATTTCAGCTGCATCTCGAATCTAATAAGTGATATATGAGATAACGTAGTGCTGCTTCGGGTTCAGTTGCAACTCCAAGATTAAGATGCACACGTTTCTTATTGTGGCTTGACAGGTTTGAAGCTGAGGGTTCAAATGCTACTCCCAAGTTTATGAAGCACCCTCTCACTGTGCCTCGAGAGGCTGCAATGAGTGTTTGATCATCGCTGTTTTAGCCTTTTACTATTTGGGCATGGACTAAGAAAAACCAACACAGATTGGATATTGATATTAGCATTCTTAACCAAGTAGGGTGACCTCGATCTTGTGTGCGTTGAGGTGTGATCATGTTTAGAGTGGTGTTAAACTTTCAAGCAAGGAATGTGCAGAAATAGAAGTGGCAACTGTGAAATGGTACAAAAGTGTCAGATGTCTGCAAGATACAGAGTGGAACTCGCAACAACTGATTATTTTCATTTTTTCAGGTTCCTTCTCTTGAGCACAATGGCAAGGTCACAGGAGAGAGTATGGATTTGCTCGAGTATCTCGAGAACAATTTTGAAGGACCTAAACTTTTTCCCACGGTATGTGCTAGCCTACCTGAATATTGTTATTTTAGATCATTAACTAAATGAAAGTGTCTCAATGGTCAGGGGCTTGGTATTTATCAATTTTAGTTTATAATGTTGAATCCGTTAGAGATTTTTTCAGGGTAGCAGTGTGGGGTTGGAACCATAGCTGTAATACCCTGAGGAATGCTTGTCCAGTTTTACATCCAGAGTCTATGCTCTAAAATTTGTTTGCCATTAAACAGGATCCTGCGAAAACAGAGGCTGCAACTGAGTTACTGAAGTATACGGATACTTTTACACAAAATCTATTCGTTGCCTTGACCAAGCCAGAGCCTGAGGCTGCACAAGAAGCTGGTAAGAACAAATTCTCCAGCAGCCATCGCTTACGTTTTAATAAGATTTCTTATCTTCAACCGATTATGAAGTGTGGGTTAATATAAATGCACTTCCCATCACTGCAGGGCCTGCTCTTGATTATTTGGAAAATGCTCTGGGAAAATTTGCTGATGGGCCTTTCCTTTTGGGTCAATTCAGTGTGGTAAGCCATCTTAATAACTTGTTTGATATTTGACCTCATATTATATTATGATCCCAATTGACAATTGAGACATTTTGACATTATATTATATTATATTTTGTTAACCATTACTGCAGGTTGATATTGCATATGGTCCTTTCTTTGAAAGATTTCAAGTTGTGTTTCCTGCATTAAAGAATTATGATATCACAGCTGGAAGGCCGAAACTATTGAAATGGATTCAGGCAAGTCAAACTTCTCTGTTATTGCATTACTTCCTATTTTCAATGGTGCAAAAATAAATGGTTTTGGAATTTTATAATAGATTTGGTGCTTATGTTATAAAAATGCTTAACCGCATTCTGCCTGGAATACAGGAATTGCACAAGATTGAAGGATATGCGAAAACAGTAGCTGATCCGGAGATAATAGTTGGAATTTACAAAAAAAGACTGGTAGCTCGACTCTAATAATACATACTTGTGAATAAAGTCAATTCACAATGATACATCTTTTCTTAGGTATAAAGGATTTTAAACTCTCTTTCTTTATTGTTATGCAGGCTAATTTTGCAAAATGACGGTGATGTAGAAATGACCGAATGCATAGATATAGCACAACAAATAAAAAATTCTCTCTGATGGGAGAGCTTGTTATAATTTTTATGGTTGCAAGGGACAGATTTTTATAATTTTTATACTTGTAAGGGGACACATTAGAGCTTGTTATAATTGTTATGGTTGCAGGGGACAGATTTTTATAATTTTATGCTTGTAAAGGGACACATTTTTATAATTTTTATGATTGTAAAAGTTTTTTATAATTTTAATAGTTGAATAAAAAATTCTCTCTTATGGGACAGTTTGTTATTATTTTTATGGTTGTAAGGGACAGTTGTTATTATTTTTTATGGTTGTAAGGGACAGATTTTTATAATTTTAATAGTTATAAAAAATTTAATGATACTTTGTGAGTTTATGGTTTATAAGAAATTAGTTATGTATGAAGTTATAATAAGGGATATCGATTTTAACTTTGGATCTATTCAGTTGTGAGAAAAATGAATTCTTTAAAGGTATAAATCTCAATTTTTTCTAGAGTACAAAATTTGGAAAAAATTTAAATTTCAAAAGATTTGATCTCTCCTTAATAAATCAGAACTTAAGATCGATTAACGCTTTCTCTCTATATATATAATGTATCAATATTATCTTGATTATTAAAGCAATTGCACATCTTCAATGAGAACTTAAGATCGATTAATGCTTTCTCTATATATATAATGTATCAATATTATCTTGATTATTAAAGCAATTGCACATCTTCTTCATTCTGAAGATCAAATGTTTTAATCATTAACCTACATCCCTCCTAATCTAGATTTATCAAGTGTCCAAAGGATTTGATCATTTCATCCCATTTATATACAAGTGTCTGGTGAATATAAAAGAAATTACATATCTCCTTCATTTTGAACAACAAACCAACAAAATGGTTTAAGCTATTAGGAAATCCAAGAGAAGGGGAGCTTGACCCTTTGTGAGAATTGAACCTACGGTTTGTGAATAGAAAATATGCTTTAACAACAAAGACTTGACCAATTGAGTTAACCCTGGGCTCAATGGTTTGACTATATATATATATATGGCACATTTTGCATGCAAAATGAGAGAGTTTTGTACTCAACTTCAATTTGACAAGTGTCCTTTTTAAAATAAAAATAAAATATTCTAAATAAAAAACAATGTGGGCTATGATTATAAACAAAAATGAATATCTACATAGAAGGTGTCTCTTTTTTAAATTGGTTGCTAGGCATTGTCTATGTTTTTCATCTCCATTTGACATTTGTCCTTCTATTTTGGCATGGGTCATAACTTAAGGAAGAAAAAGAATTATACATCTTATTACATTGCTAACTTATTAGAAGTGGAATAATCACAAATCCCTAGGAAATTGGTGGGTGGGGAGCCATCTAATTTTTACACAAGGTGTCCCTTTTTGAAATTGGTCAGGCTAGGCATTGTCTACCTTTTTCATCTCCATTTGACATTTTTTAAAAAATAGATATTTTATTACATGATGAGAAATTTAACAAAAAATTCATTATTTTTAAAATTAAAAATTCAGTTATTTAGATAAGCATGTATATTGGTTTTTGGAATTTTAATTTTATTATCAATAATTATTAGGTGGATGGCATGGTTAACTTCCATGAAATATTTTAGAATTTCATAGTAATATACTCAAATAAATGATTGGAGATTTATTCTTCAAAGTAATTATGTTTTTTTAATCTTTTTAATTAAATTAATTAATTTTTAGAAAAAATTGATCATATTGAACAAGTTCTATGGGAAATGAGTTATGGTTTTTTGGGCATATATTATTGATAAGTCATAGTAATGGACCCAATGATATTATTTATATTATAAACAAAGCATATTCACAATTAAGAATATATAATATTAATCCTCTTTGAATTTTGACCTATAACATCTTTACCAAAAATCCACATACTCTAACAGTTGTGTTTATATAATATATATATTAATATATATATAGATATAAGATATATATATATAATTATATATATATATATATATATTAGATATATATATATATATATATATAAATAATTTCTCTCCTTAATATTTATATTTTTAATTAAATTGAGATTTATAATTTCTCCATTCCACATACAAAACAAATATATGCAAAATAAACAATTCAGTAATGTGAAAAATTTCCAAACTATAAATACATATTATATACTTAGTAGGTACTCCTTCAAATCAAGAGTGATGAGTGTTTCCTTATTGTTTCAAATTAAAAATAGGGAAAATATTTACTCACTCATTATTAAAGACAAATAAAGCATAATAACAAAATTATTAATAATGTTAACATTCAAGAAAAACTTTTACAAGAAAAGAGTTCTTATTTTATTAAAATAAAATGAATTATCTTCATCTTAGAACTAGGAAAGGTACTTACATAGGTTGATTCTCATACGTGTAATGTGCAGCCGAATATTTATTTATATATCATAAATAAAAACTAAACATATAAAATGTTTAATTGAAAAATTAAATGAGCTTAATTTTATTTTTTTTCAACCAATTTACAACTAGATCATAACCCAACCAATTTTTTTATATAACACAAAATATCTAAATTTTTGGTCAAGTTCGTATAGAAATTATGGCTTTGAGGATTCTTAAGATAACTCCCCCACAAAATTGCTTTAACTAATTATGATAAAGTCCCACTTTAAATCGTGTTCAACCTGAGACTTTATTGGGTATTTTTTTTGTTCAGGTCATCCTTGACATAAAGATTTCTTAACTACGACTAACTTACATGGTCACTTGTTATTGTGGGACCCGCACGAGCTATGCAAAGACAACCGTAAATAAAATTTTAACATCCACAATGCTAAATATAGCCTATGAGACCTCTTTTAGAGTGCAAAACTTGATTTAATCATCTTCAAGATGGATCTATATTGGTTCTATATATGCATATAGCATGTGTAACTTTTCATTTTTAATATTGTATTTTTGAATGCATATATGGATACAATGCCTTGAAAGTTCACTTGGACACTTGGATTGTGTAAATTACACCACATAAATGTGCAATTCCAACTAATATTTTCTAGACAAAAATTAAATTTAAATTTAAAATTGGAATTAATGGTTCTAGGAAAATGGCTCCAAAATAATTTAATTTTTTTAAAGGAGATAGCTAAAATTCTAAAAGAAACCCCCTCTTTATGTTGATTGCAGAATATCCTAGAATCTGAAGGTCATTTGGAGTGAAAGATGCTCATTATCAACACACATTGACTTTAGTCACTTAGTCTATGCAATTACATTTTTTGTGCGCCAGTCCCCACGAGGACCTAAGGTAATGTTTATCCTCATTACCTTGCATGTTATAGCTTGGCTATGATATGTCTATAAGATTTCGGCATAGTGGTTTGATTGGAAAAACTGATTTAGCCGGGTGGTTAGAGCAACATCTATTAGACAGGTATCGACACAAGTGTGAGACTATTGCAAGCTTGAACACACTTCCTCCCCTCCATCCCTTTAGGTTGTTATCTTTCCTTTGCTACAACATTTTTGCAGTGACATCATAGGCATGTTCAATTCCTTCGGTGTATCTTTGTACCTTTAGGGGCAATTTCTAGTAGTTAAGTTTTAATTGAAAACATTATAAAACATCAATAGTCCCACTTTCACCGTGTTCACTTGTTTCATTATTGATATTACAAGATAATATGAAATTATAAAACATCAATAGTCCCACTTTCATCGTGTTCACTTGTTTCATTATTGATATTACAAGATAATATGAAAGAGACGCGGTACAAATATTTCTAATAAAATATTTCAGTTAGAGATTAAAGATAAAAAAAGATAAAAAATAAAAATTCCTATATTTTTACTTTAGAGTGTGAAAAAGATGGGCAGCCTTATACTTTTTAAAAGTATTTCATACATAACTTAAATAAACTATTTGAATATTTATGGAACATATATATATATTATTAATATATATATATATATATATATATATATATATATATGAACATTTAGTGGTGGATTACTCTGAGGTTTGACGGGTGATGGACCAACGTGGAGCCGAGTAACATTTTTTGCAGGTTCAGGGGCAGCCACACGTATGTTGGCCCCGCCTTTGGTCTGGGTGCTGAGGAATGTTTGAGATTTTCGAGGTAAGGGATTTTTGGTGGAACAAGTTTCCATTCTCCTCATTCCAAGCATTTGGGTGACCGGTTGGGGTTTCACTATTCTTTTCCTCTGCATTTTTTACTCATCCTTTCAATATTACCTTCCTTGCGTTGTGATGGTTTTCTCGGTTTCACCTCTGGCTTCCTAGTCACTTGGCTTTTAGGTTACCGATGGTGTACTGTTTCTAGGAGGTTCCTCCACATTGGGTTCTCTCCCAACATTTTTTCTGCTTGAAGTTGCTTCACTGGTCAGTAAAGTCAACGTTTATTTTTTTAGTCTTTATCTCATTTTACTGTTAACAGGATGGTTAGACCCAAGGATTCTATGGATTTGGAATTGACACCAGAGGATATTTTTTCGGTATGGGGTTTGGAACTAATGCAATAGAATCTAGCAAAGATAGCCTTGCTAGCTAGGTCTCCACCTGGAAAAAGTGGAAGTATGAAGCTGACATGGCATTTTGGTGGTGGTCTAGGGGTGCTGGAGGAGTAAAAACCTCCATCTATAAGGGTAGTTTGTTGGTTTCCAGATTGTGAAGCTCTTGAAGGTCAGGACGATGCAGTATTTGCAGAAAAATTTGTCGAGTCGCTGATGGAAATACTGGTAAGCCCTAAAATCCCTCATGCTGCCTCTGGTTTTGGGTTTCTAACGATCAGATTGGAAGATATAGTCAGGAGTAGTGGGATTAAGAGAAAGGAAGGGTTGAAATCTTGTTTAAATGAATTTTTGGGGGTTGAATGACCGACTGCGGGTTTGAACTTGTACAAAACACAAAACTGAAAAATTCCTAGTCCAACATGTGCCATAAACCTCTCGGAGTCTTTTTTATTAGGTATCGAGATTGTTGGTAGTGGGGAGAACCCCTTTATTGGCTTCCTAGAGTTAAATTCTTCTGTGGGTCAGCTTCTCCAGAAAGAATCTCGGAATGATGCACTAAGGTTTCCAACCCTTTCTTGCCAGGGTTTGGAACTAGTTGGTCAATTAGAGTTGGGATCCCAGGGGTCAAAGGAGGGCAACCATCCCCCCAGTCTCGTCTCTGGCATGCAGATGCTAGATTGTGAGGTTCCGCCGAACATCAATTTGGTAATGGATGAGTTGTTGGAGGGTCTCCCAGTGTTTGAAATCCAAGTTGACGAAGAACATATTTCAAAAGCCCCTTCGGTTAATGGTCAGGCCTCAATCCTGAAGAGGAAGAAGGGGAAGGTGATAAGAAAGAAAGCAGAGAAACTAAATTTAATCCTAGGGGTTGACATCCATATGGACGAAGCTATGATTTCATCAAAGTGTGTCATAGTGGGGAGGGTAAATGGAAGACAATTCACTGCAAATTTCATAATGGAATGGATAAAAAAGGAGTGGAGTGCAAGGTTGGTTACACAAACGGAGGTGGTATGCTTGACCAAGGGTTGGTTCATGGTTAGATTCTCTAACATTGAAGTTGTTGATTGGGTGCTTGAGCGGAACTGGGGTTTTGGGAAAGCTCCAATTTTTTTTAAATGAACTCCTCTTTTTGATGCTAAAAAATAACAATAAGGATAAATCCCCATGTGGGTGCGTCTTCCATCTCTTGTCCTTAGCTCTAGTCGATGGATGGTTTCAAGGCGATTGGGAACATTTTGGTACCTTTCTGGATGTCGATATGTCCTTTCAGGTGACAAAGGAAATAAATATGGCCTGTATCCTAGTTAGGTTAGACCCGAGGGAGGGTTTGGCAAATATGATGCAGATACAGGTGGAAAACTACTCCCTCACTCAATTTCTCGACTATGAACAACTACCCTATAGATGCCATCACTTCCACAAACATGGTCACTTGGCTAGGGATTTCCCTTTGGGGTTTAGATGCTGGAGAAAGAACAGGTTGGAGTCGATTCAAGAACTAGAGGAGCGGCTTGAGGACAAAGTTATGGAGTAGTCGAAAAATCCTAGGGAACAACTGGCAGAGGCTCCGGTTCTGACTATGGTCAAGGACGTTCAATTGGAAACACCCCAAGAGGCAGAAATCCCTGTAATAGAACATATGCGGGATGAGATGGTAGAGAAGAGTCATCTCATCCTGCGGGTACCGCTTCTCCCCCTCCACTTTCTCATTCGATTATGTTGATGCCCCATGAGGATCCTATTCTCGGGCCTAGTCGTTCCAGGCCTTCTTTTGATGTTTTTTCTCCAAGTTGCAATATATCTTTGGCCCTTGACAATATCATTACATCAATCCCGGTTTTAAATATTTTTGTATCCTCTTTGGTGGGCTCTATTTTAAGCCTCTGTTAAGATATTTTCCTAGACAAGCCCCACTATAAACTTCGGCCATGGGACAAAAGAGACCATCCTGATGAACTTGGGTGGTCTTGGCCTTATTCATGATATCGCTGGTCCTCCCAAGACCCGAGGCCAAAAAATGAACATTTCAAAGGCCCAGTTAAAAGCAAAGCTTGACATAGATGATGGGAAACAACTCTCCCTCAAAGGGTCACTTAGAGTAGTGATGACCCCTGTGGTGGTTTCCAAATGATTTTGTTATCCTTCAATTGTAGAGGGATTTCCATCCCCTCGAAAAAGTTGGTTTTAAAACAATTATTCAAAAATGTCAGTTGTGATGTAATTATGCTCCAAGAGACTCTTGGTCCTAGGGATTCTGTAATAAAAGTTTTGAGTAACATGATCATTCGTGGAATTTTGTGGCATTGGATGCAAGTGGGTGTTTTGGGGGTTTAACTATGGGTTCTAAGGACTGCAGCTTAAAACTCTTAAATTCTTGCGGCTCTGAATTGATGCTAAGAGCGGAGGTTTTCTCCTTGGATCTCG
Source organism: Pinus taeda (assembly GCA_000404065.3). NCBI lineage: Eukaryota > Viridiplantae > Streptophyta > Pinopsida > Pinales > Pinaceae > Pinus > Pinus taeda. The sequence goes on from APFE031638038.1 coordinate 35,782, forward strand.
ATACAAACCTAACCCTTATCAACATTTATGGACCTTTCCAGGGACAAATTCCCTTTTGGAACAAGTTTTTTTTTTCTAAATCTTTGCTAAATTTATCTAAGCTTGTGGCTAGAGGGAATCCAATTTTTTTTTAGGTTTGTCTGAATCTTGGGGACCAAATGCACAGGTGGACCCTTTAGCTGATTTCTTTCTCAACAAGATTAAGATGGGGAAACTTATTGATGTTGATCTTTTGAAAGAAAAACCTACCTAGAGAAATAGGATGGTTGAAGAGGCAAGGGTGGTTAGATTGGTTTTTGATTAAATAATATTTGGCTGCTCAAATTCATTTCTTTCGCTAGTGGGTCGGATCCGAGGGTGATTCAAATCACTTTCCAGTTTTTTTGGAACTAAAAGGGGCTAGTAGGAAGCCTAAATTTCCTTTTAAATTCAACTCTTCCTGGCTTAACAATCTATCCTACAATAAGATGGTTCATGAGATTTTGAGATCTCATAATAGAACCCAGGGTTTATCCCTTGCTCAGTCTTTTATGGAGAAGTTTAAAAAATTGAAACAATCAACGATCTCTTGGGCAAAGGAAAAATATTTAAGGGATGAAGCAGCTCTAAAAACCATCATGATTGAACTGGAGGCTTTAGAAATTCTATAAGGGGATGGGTATGAGATGGAAGAGAAAAGGGAAAGGATTAAAGCTATGGAGGGTGAAATGTATAGGATTCTGAAAGATATTGAAGAAAAGTGGAGGCTTAAAAGTAGAGCCATTTGGCTTGAGGTTGGGGATGAAAACTCTAATTTTTTCCAAAACTATGCTAAGGGAAGGAAAAACTCAAATACCATTTGGGAATTGAAAAAAGATGATGTGGGGTCAGCATCTTCTTTTAGCAAGCTGGCTACCCTGGGTGTTTGTCATTTTAAATCCTTATTTAAAGCTCTTACTAAGGCCATTATTGCTGAAGTCATTCGGGTGGCATAAGTTTTCCCCAGCTTTGTTGAAGAAGATGATAATGATATACTCATGACTCTCGTATCAAAGAGGGAAGTGGAGGGAGTTCTTCATTTTATGTGAAAGGAGAAGAGCTCGAGTGTTGATGGTTGGATGGTGGAATTCTTCCAACATTTTTTTGACCTAATTGGGGATGACTTGGCTAGACTGGTGGAGGAGTCCTGAAGCAGGGGCTTTGTGCATGAACCCCTTAATTCAACCTTTTTGGCTTTAATCCCTAAATACGATGATACTCAGAGTTTCGATGACTTTAGACTCATCTCTCTGTGCAATCGTACATGCAAAATTATTGCCAAAACTATTGCAAAACGCCTAAAACCAATCCTTTCAAAAAACATTTCTCAGGAACAGTTTGGGTTCCTTGAGGGTTGAAAAATCCATGAAGCCATTGGGGTGGCCTAGGAATCTCTGCACATTATCAAAAGGCACAACAGAAAAGAAATGATTGTCAAAATTGATTTTTCAAAGGCTTATGACAAGATTAGTTGGATGTTCTTGTGTCTTTTGATGACCCACCTGGGTTTTAATATTGGTTTTATTAATTGAGTCATGGGTTGTATAACTAATGTGAGATTTGTTATTCTCATCAAAGAGGTTGCCTCTCCTTTTTTCACTAGCTATAGGGGTGTGCGTTGGGGATGCCTTTTATCAACCCTTTTGTTCCTCTTTACAACTAAAGGGTTAAGCCAATTGATTTATTCTGCTATCAGAAGGGGTGAATTTAAAGGAATTGAAATTGTTATAAATCTCTTTATTACTCGTCTTATTTTTGTGGATGATATTTTACTATTTTGTGATGGGTCTATGGGTCAACTATCATAGCTAAAGATAATTCTAGACTTACTCCTTAAGGCAACCAGGATGAGCATTAATGCACATAAGTCCTCTATTACATGCAATGGGCTCTCTTGAGTGGAGATAAATAGATAATTATTTTTATTTCCTTTTGAAGTAAATCCTTTGTCAAATAGTCTTAAACACCTTGGGTTCCTCCTAAAGACGAAATCCTATAGGAAATCAGACTGGAATTAGCTAGTTGCAAAAATAAAAAAAGTGTGCCAAGCATTGGAGTTTTAAGTGTCTCTCAAGAGTAGGGTGCTTGGTTATTATAAAATTTGTTTTATTGGCTATCCCTATTTACTGGATTGCTCTTAGTTGGGCTTCGAAAGGAGTTCTTTCACAGATAAGGAAAATTTGTGGTCCTTTCTTATGGGCGGGTTCGAAGGAAGATGATGTACTCCCTTGGTTTGCCTGGGAGAAAATTTCTCGTCCAAAAGATAGGGGTGGGTGGGGCATTAAGGATAATACATGTTTCTCTAGCTCTTTGGCTGCAAAATCGGGCTGAAGTCTTTTAACCAATGACAACCCATGGAAATTTGTGATTAAAAGGAAATATATTCATCCCTTGGACTTGGATGCTTGGCTGCAAACCCGGAAAAGTCCTCTAGAAACTCTTCGACCATATGGAAGGCTACGATTGAATCTTTTGACATTGTTGTTGATGGTCTGTCCTGGCTTGTTGGGAATGGTACTAGTGTTCGAGTGGGAGTGGACCCTTGGGTAGGTTTTAATGAGGCTTTTACTCTTCCAAGGGATATGAGGGAGTTCCTCGCTACTCAGGGAGATTACTTTCTCAATCAAATTTCCAATGAGGAAAATCATCTTTCTGAAACCAGGGTTGGAAGTTAGCTGAGGATTTAAACCTCGAGCTTCAGAGGGAGGGTGTCTGGCTGGACTACGCTATGGATTTGTAGAGAAAAATGTCTACATAAGGGAAATGGTAGATGAACTCCGATGGGTCCACTCTCCTAGTGAAATTTATGCTCTGAAGTTTAGGTACAATTTGCAAATGAATCAAAGGGCATGTGGAGATAGGAATTGGAGGTTCAATCCAATGTGGAAACTTGGTTGCCGAGCAAATTCCAGACTTTTCTTCTAGTGTATTCTCAAGAACAAAGTCCCAACTTGGGATAACCTTCGAGAAAGAAACAAACATGGTCCAGGTTGGTGTACTCTATGCAAAAACTTTGAAGAAACAATTCTCATCTTTTTTTAAGTATCCCTTTTACTTTAAGAACATGGGATATCTTCTTGAAGGTTGTTGGTGTCCACATGAATTAGCTTGGTCCTTCCTTGGTGGATGCTTAGCAAAATTGGAGGTAATTTTCAAATGATTCTCATCATAGGAACATTCCCCCGATTATTTTTTGTGGATTTGGTTGGCTCCGAACAAAAGAATTTTTCAAAACCAACCTTCAAACCCCTATCTTATTGCTATTCAATGTGCCTCTATCTATGAACTGATTCCTCAAACCACTCCCTCATTGTCTTGTCGGAACATATAAGAAGAACATATCAGACCTGATATCTCGTGGGCATATTTTGATGGGGATTCAGATGCTCATGATAGATGTGGGACAAGGATTATCATTCACATAAATGATCACAAACTTCTAAAAGATGCAGTGGGTATTGGTACTGGTTCAAACAACTATGTAGAATTAAAAACTTTGAAAATCCTTTTATGTTGGCTAAGATAGTTGGGGATTGATTCAGTACATATTTTTGGTGACTCTCTGAATGTGATAAATTGGAAAAGCAATGTGCAACACTATCAAAATTTTACATTGATTCCTATAGTAGAAGAAATTTATTTTATTAAATTAGCCTTTGTTGATTTCTATGTATGTCACATTATAAGAAAAGGAATGTGGATGTGGATTACTTTTCTAGAAAAGGTATACAGTGGGCTCTGGACTCCTGGCATATAATTGATTCTAATAATGGGTGGGTCACCGAGTCGGATAAGCCTCCATACTTTTAATGGCTCAGTTTTTTGTATATGGTTTTATATATTTGCATCTTTTGGTTGTGGGGAAGTGCAATTTCCATTGGTTTTTTGCTCTCCTTTCAGTTGACATGTTTGTATATGACAATTGGGCACTTGGTTAACAAAACTGCTACTTTATATTTTTATTGTTGGATTGTTTTATCTGAATGTTTGGAGAGACCCGGGTTTATGTTTACAGTTATAATACTTCATATGGTTATTAGTATTGAGCAAGTGCACTTTCCACTTTCCTCAGTATTTTGTGTTTTCACTTTTTGTGTATGGTGGATTCATAGTTTGGTTTTGAATGCTTTGCTGCATCTACTTTGTATTTTACTTTCCTTAATAAAAGTTTAATTTTCTTGTGGAATATATAATTATAATAATATATATATAATATATATATATATATATATATATATATATATAATATATATAAATGGCGCGTGCCACTTCCCGTAGCGCATCATGAGCAACGGGAAAAAGGCGGTTGAGCCACTCAAGTGGGGCAACACCGCCCCCAAGGGAAAGAAGGAGAGGGTTGCGAAGGTGGCCTCGTTATCCACACTGTAGGTACGGAATGGGGTACGTCCCCCACCTGGTTGGTTGGTTGTGCCCGGCCTGGGTTTTCTCCGAACGAGCATTGGCGGGTCCTGGAGTGCCCGTCAAGGCGCGCATACCCCAGGGTGATTATCACACCTGCACCCGAGATCGATTATATATATAATATATATATAAAATTGTAATTACCGCTAAGAGGTGCTCTCTAGCCTAACATGGTAGGGATGTTGTAATTTAATGTAATGTTCTATAAACATTTAACTTATTAAAATAAAATAAAATATTTTTATATTTATTAATTTTTATAAATTTTTATCTGTGGGTTTTGAGCTCCATGTTTATGTGGAATATAGTTTATTTAAAGTTTGGATCCATCTTAAATCTGGGTTTACCAAGCACTAAGAAGGATAAACTCTCTTGAAATGTAAACCATTTTAGACTAAAAAGAGATTTGATCTATCTCAGGGCTTGGTAGATTTGAAGTTAAGATTGATCTATACTAGTCATAACAAGTATAGATCCATCTTAACCATAGATCTAGCAAGAGCTTAGAGGGAACAACCTATTTTAAAATGCAATTGCACTTCTACAGATTTGATCCCTACATATGCTTCATAGATTAGTGGTGTGTATATAGTATATATATATATATATATATATATATTATAGAGAGAGAGAGAGAGAGAGAGAGAGAGAGAGAGAGAGAGAGAGAGAGAGAGAGAGGTGTGTGTAGTAACACACACACACACACCCATGTAATTTTTCATTATTGGTTCTTGCCAAGGAAGGACTATAAAAATCGATTTTTTTGTTGACCTTTAATAGTTTAGCATTGACCATGACAACTTGATTCAAATGGATCCTATAACACTCTCTAAGTTTTCATGAACTCTTTAATCATGCCAAAGATTCAAAGTCTTATAAAGATCAAGCTATCAGAGGGAATCCTCAGACAATTGAAATGGTGATCAACGCGAATCAATGAGGGTCGTCGTTCTAGCATGCAGAGTGATGGACCATGGTAACGTGCGCTGACACCAACCAACAAATGCAGGGTCAAATTTAAGAAACAGAGGTAGTTTCTGATATGAGATTAGGGACAAGTCGCTATTCGCATATTGCAGGGAAAACTTCTTAGTGAAGAGAAGCCCTGAGCACCCAGACCTGAAATAATTATAAAACGCAAAAAACATTGTTTCGGTTCCGTCGGAGCAGGATTCCACAAAACCGGCAGGATATTGGATGGGCTTCAAGCGGTAAGCGGTTTCAACCGAGTTCCGCCCAATGCCATACATCGATTTCCACGCATCCTGACAAAAGAGAGAAAATCTCTCACATCAGACGGGTAGACATCATGCTACTCAGCCGCCCGATATGAATGACAACCATAGGATTTGGGGCCCCTAGGTCAACAGCGGAGACGTGTTCCAATGGATGACCAGATTTTACAAGATTATAAAGCAAGATCACATAGGATTTGAAGTCCCATATGGATGATGCGTTGGCAAAAGGTTGTCTTTCGCGGGCATTCTTCGAGTTAACGGAAAAAATGGTCGTTTCAAATTTGTCCAAGGGAACTAACACTCATCCGTTATGAAATAGGTGGCCACCTCCTTGTGAGGCGTTATATAGTGACTGATTACGCAAGATAGAGGGATTTAAATGGATGAAGGCAGGGGAACCAGAAAGCCGGGAAGCGGAAATGAATAGTCATGGGGAAAACTAGCTTTAAAGCCACAAACTGACAGAGAGTAAGCAGGAGGAGAGGCATTAAGCCAGAGACAGAGAGAGTTAGAGAATCTGTGTACTCCATAGAAGGCTTGAGAGGTTCAAGCGAAACCCTCTGCACACCTGTCATGTATTGAGTCTCAGATTGGGCTCATACTATTGTAACCAACAAAGACTGAGAACCAGTAAGGAGATTATGTGTACTTAAAAGAGACTTGGGGGATCCAAGTACAGTCTTAATGATTTGTATCTGTTGTGTGAGACTCAAATTGAGCTCACTGTTATAAAAACTCTGTTATGAAGACATAATAGAGAGGCCACCACTGAAGGCTAGACCAGGAGACATAGCCCAGGAGTATTGGGTGAACTCCTTATTAAACTTGTTGTGTTTATATGTGTTGCCTATTATGTTTTCTTTTATTGCTTCATTGACTATGTATTTCGCAACCTTATTGATTCGTTGCACAAAATAACATGGGCACATCCATGCACATGAGTCTGTAATACCTTATTAATTGTCTTAGATCAAATATCAGATCAAGTGGTATCAGAGCTTTAGATTGTTAAGGTTAGACAAACTTGTGTTGGACTGTTATTGAATGATAACGAGATCAAAGCTTAAACTAGGAGAAGGAAAATTGGCCAAATTTAACCCAGGAATTGGTAGAGTCTATACTAGGAGGAAAATGTCAGAAGAGATTCCCTTGGAATCAGACCCTCAATTCATGGATAGTTTCTTGACTATGAGAGCCATGGTAGAGGAAATGTATAGAGAATTTAAAAAAGGTTGAAGTGGAGATTCTTCAACTTCCTAGCATAACAAAGGAGAAAAATAATCTCTCCTCAATGACCATTATAAAGGCAAAGGGAAAGAAGAAAAGATTCCCACACTTCTTAATAGCCTGAAAATAAAAAGAAAACATCTTTGGTTAAATTAGATGTTAAATTTGATTTGCCAATATATGATGGAGAGTTGAATGCAGAGAAGCTGGATAATTGGATTAGATAGATTGATGTGTATTGCAGGGTGCAGAGCATTGACTCAGACATAATTAAGATTTTGTTGGCCAACCTACGCCTTGGAGGAACTGTCTTGGTATGGTGGGAAGGCAGGACACAAGCTGACATGAAGAAGCATGGCAAAATCCTTTCTGTCTGGAGTGAATTTGTTTATGCAATTAAAAAACAATTCTATCCACTAGCTTATATGCAACAAGCTATGATGAGTTTTCAAACTCTTCGCCAGTTGAAAGGGCAAAGTGTACAAAGTTACACCCAAGAATTTAGAAAAATAGCTTTGATTCTAAGTATTTCTTTAGACTCACCTGAAACTTTGTTGAAGTATATAGGTGGTCTACATAGTTATTTGAGACATACCATTCTCATGTTTAATCCTACTAGCATAGATGAGGTATCTGTTCAGGCTACACATCTAGAGGCTAGGGGCAAGAAGGTGAACCCAGAGGTTGGGGGATCATCAAAACCCACTGCAAGTAAGAACAAGGAAAAGAAAGCAGAAATGGAAAGAGAGGAAGGCAAATGATGTACAAAAGACCAAACCTTCATGCACTCACTCTAAGAAGGATGGGCATGACTATGAAAATTTTTGGATTTTGTATCCGAAGCTGAAACCCAATAATTTTGGTGGCAAAAAGAAGAGTATTGTTGCAGCTATTCAGAAGGATTTGGGGTCAGACTTAGGGGATGAAACAACAATCATAGCCACATGTATAAAAGGTAAAAATTCTGAAGCATGTACTAGTAATTCTACACAAACTATTGATAGTGAACAAAATGAGAGAAGAAGACATGAGATTTTTCATATTAAAGTTATTTCTAAGCATAAAAAGATTGATACTTTAATTGATAGTGGTTCACAAGTAAACTTAATTTCTGAAGCAATTGTAAAGAAACTGGGATTACTAACCACACCTGACAAGAAGCCATATTCATTGGGTTGGTTATGTGATAAAACAAAGCTACAAGTGACTAGACAATGTAACTTAGGTTTTCCATTGGTTCATCATTTGTAGATGAGATTGAGTTAGATGTAATTCCCTTGGATATATGTGGAATTGTTTTAGGAAGTCCTTACTTGTATGATAGAAAAGCAATTTTCTATAGAGATAAAAATAAGTATCAATGCGTTATAGATGGAATTGAATATATTGTAAGAGCTCATAAACTCAAGAATAATTATACTCTCATAAACGCAGGGTAGATGAAAAGAATTGTAAATTCATGCAAACAATTTTTATTGATGGTTGTAAAGGAAAAGGAACCTGATAAAACCAATGTATTTGAAGGCTGTGATGCTAAACAGCGAGCTGATTTAGAAAAAGTTGTTTCAAAATATGATATGCTATTTCAAGAACCTAAAGGTTTGCCATCGAAAAAGGAAATAGTACATGATATTAATTTGGAGAAAGATGCTCCATTGCCTAACATCGGAGTGTACATGTTATCCACTTTAGAGAATGCAAAAATTAAGAACCAGGTACAGGAGCTGCTCGAGAAAGGGTTCATAAGACCTAGGACATCACCATGTGGGTCTCCAATTATCTTGGTGAGAAAGAAAGATGGCTCAGTGCATTGATTACCAAGCACTGAATAAGATAATGATCAAAAACCATTATCCCCTTCCTCATATAGATGATCTATTAGATCAGTTGAAAGAAGTTGTTTACTTTTCCAAGTTGGACTTCCATAGTGGCTACCATCAGGTCAGAGTCACATAGTAAGATGCATGGAAGACTGCTTTCAAAACAAATCAGGGACTGTATGAGTGGTTAGTTATGCCTTTTGGCTTAACTAATGCTCCTGCTACTCTCATGAGAGTAATGAATGATGTACTCATGCCTTTTATTGATGATTTTGTCATTGTATATCTAGATGACATTCTTGTATTTAGTAAAACATGGGAAGAACGTTTGAAGCATGTAAAGCGGACTCTAGAGGTTTTGAAAAGAGAAAATCTTTATGTTAAGTTATCAAAATGTGAATTTGGCAAAACATCTTTGAATTATTTGGGTCATATTGTAGGGGGTGGTGAATTGAAGATAGATCCCTCTAAGGTTGCAGTCATTGTAAACTGGCCTCAACCCAAATCTACTACAGAAGTTAGAAGCTTCCTAGAGTAGCACAGTATTGGAGAAATTTTATTGCTGACTTTTCCTTGATTGCAGCTCCCTTACATGCTTTAACAGGATTGAACAGGGTGTTTCAGTGGGGAGGTAAACAACATAAAGCCTTCGACACCTTAAAAGAAAAGATTATTACAACACCAGTACTAGCATTACCCAATCTTCAAAGACCATTTGAGATTGAAACCGATGCCAGTGACTATGCCATGGGAGCAGTGTTGATGTGGCACGGTAAACCCATATGTTATCATTCTGAGACATTTAATTCTGCGGTAGTTAATTATCCCACATATGATAAAGAATTTTATGCATTAGTACAGAGTGTGAAAAAGTGGAAACATTATCTAATGGGCAAAGAGACAGTTATACATACTAATCATCAACCACTTCAATATTTACACACAAACTAAGTTGCAACAATCAAGTCACTATAGGTGGATGGCTTTTCTACAACAGTTTCATCTTGTCATCAGATATAAAAAGGGCATACACAATAAAGTTGCAGATATGTTGTCTAGAAAAATCATAAATGCATCTACTATACTTAAGCATAACTCAGTAATGCATGAAAGCTACATTGAACAATATGCTCAAGATATAGACTTTAAAGATGTATATGCAACTTTAAGTCATGGAAAACAAGTATAAGAATTGGACTATCATGTTAAGGACTAACTCTTGTATCATTTTGGAAAGTTATGCATTCCTCAAACTGAAAGAGTAAAGATAATTCGAGAAGCACACACTTCTCTAATATCAGGTCACTTTGGTGTAAGTAAAACAGTTGCACAACTGCAAAGATTTTGTTGTTGGCCAACAATGCATGAAATAGATTTTAGATATGTAAGAGGGTGTACCATGTGTGCTAAAAGGAAGCCCAACAATAGAAAACTAGGCTTGTACACTCCACTACCAGTTCCTTCTCATCCTTGGGAAAGTGTTTCCATGGACTTTGTTGGGGGATTGCCTAAGTCTAGAAAAGGTCATGACTATTTATATGTTGTTGTGGATAGATTCAGCAAAATGTGTATCTTAATACCTTGTAACAAGATCACAGTTGAACAAACAACAAAGTTGTTCTTTCAGCATGTATGGGTTCATTTTGGATTACCCACTTCCATTGTATCTTATTGAGATTCCCGATTTGTTGGGAAATTTTGCTCGACTCTATGGGAATTGATGGACACCAGACTGAAGAAGAGCACAACCTTTCATCCACAAACAGATGGCCAAATGGAGGTGGTCGACCGGATAGTGATCCAATTGCTCAGAGGCTATTGTAGCAAGCATCCCAAGCTTTGGGATGAGCATTTTTGTTATGTGCAACATGCTTACAACCAATCTAAACATTCTTATACACAAAGATCTCCTTTTGGGACCTATTTTGGTTTCACACAAAGGTCTCCCTTGGATTTTGTCTTTGGTAAAGACATAGTGGTTGATGGACACAATGATGTGCACAAAGCAACCAAGTTCATTGAACAAATCCAAGAGATTCACCAGGCAGTACAGGAACAACTGGAAAATAGCCAAGCCAAGTACAAGGCAAGGCATGATAAGCATCGAACTGAGCATAGTTTCCAAGTTGGTGATAAAGTCTGGCTGTATATCAGCAAAAATAGAATGCAAGGTGAAGGTAAGAAGCTGAAGCCAATAAGGTATGGACCTTTCAGGATACTTGTGAAAATTGGTGAGAATTCTTTCCGCCTTGATTTGCCAACTTACATGCACATATATTCAGTAGTTAATGCAGAAAGCTTGAGACTATTTGAACCTTCATTGATTGAAGATCCCGAAGAGCAGAGTTAGTTGCCTTCTATTGATGATCTATTTCCTAAATATCTCAATGAATTGTAGGAAGATATAGTTCTGGACAAGAAGGTGAGAACTACGTGCAGAGGGGACGTTGAGTACCTCAGAATTGGACTCAAAGGTTCAAAACCAAGCAGTGCAAGATGGATAGAAATTGGGCAAGCAAGGAATCTATATCCTCACTTGATTGATGCTTAAAAACCAACTTTTGGTGGTCCAAAATCCTTTTCAGTGGGAAGGCATGATCCAAATGGATCCTATAACACTCCCTAAGTTTTCATGAACTCTTTAATCATGCCAAAGATTCAAAGTCTTATAAATATCAAGCTATCAGATGGAATCCTCAAACAGTTGCAATGGTGATCAGCGCAGATCAACGAGGGTTGTCGATCTAATGCGTAGAGCAGCAAACCATGATAGCGCGGTCTAACACCAACCAGCAAATGCAGGGTCGAATTTTAGAAATGGAGGTAGTTTCTGATATGCAATTAGCGATAATTTGCTAATCGCATATCGCAGGACAAACCTCTCAGTGAAGAGAAGCCCCGAGCACCCAGACCCGAAATAATTATAAAACGCAAAAAAATATTGTTTCGATTCCGTCGGAGCAGGATTCCACAAAACTGACAAGATATCGGATGGGATTCGAGAGGTAAGCGGTTTCAATCGAGTTCCGCCTACTGCCATACAGCGATTGCCACATGTCCCAGTGGAAGAGAGAGAAAACTACTCACATCAGACGGGTAGACATCTTGTTACTCAACCGTCCAATATGAACGACAACTATAGGATCTGGGGGCCCCGGATCAACGACGGAGACGCATTCCAATGGATGACCGAATTTTACAAGATTATAAAGCAAGATCACATAGGATTTGAAGTCCGATATGGACAATGCGCTGGCAGAAGGTCGTGTTTCGCGGGCATTATTGTAGTTAACGAAAAATGGTGGTTTCAAATATGTCCAAGAGAATTGACACTCATCTGTTATGAACTAGGTGGCCACCTCCCTGTGAGGCATTATATAGTGACTGATTATGTAGGATAGAGGGATTCAAACGGACAGAGGCAGGGGAACTGGAAAGCCGGGAAGTGGAAACGAATAGTTAGGGAGCAGACTGGCTTTAAAGCCACAAACTGATAGAGAGTAAGCAGGAGGAGAGGCAGTAAGCCAAAGACAAAGAGAGTTAGAGAGTCTGTGTACTCAAAAGAAGGCTTGAGAGGTTCAAGAGAACTCCTCTGCACACCTGTCATGTATTGAGTCTTAGATTGGGCTCATACTGTTGTAATCAACAGAGACCGAGAGCCAGTAAGGAGAGTCTATGTACTCAAAAGAGACTTGGGGGATCCAAGTACAGTCTTACTGATTTGTATCTGTTGTGTGAGACTCAAATTGAGCTCACTGTTGTAAAAACTTTTCTATGAAGACATAATAGAGAGGCCACTACTGAAGGTTGGACCAGGAGACATAGCCCAGGAGTATTGGGTGAAATACTTATTAAACTTGTTGTGTTTATATGTGTTGCCTATTATGTTTTCTTTTACTGCTTCATTGCTTGTGTATTTCACAATCTTATCGATCCGTTGCACAAAATAACATGGGCACATCCATGCACATGAGTCTATAATACCTTATTAATTGTCTTAGATCAAATATCAGATCACAACTTCTAATATTTAATTTTATAAATCATTATTTAAAGTATTTTTTCTAATTAAAAATAAGAATTTATTACCATGTGATTGGCTTGAAACTTTTTGTGTCTATTTCAATTTTTTTGACATCTGTCCCATATGATCCATGAAATTTGGCCACCCCGACAATTCACCAATTTTCATGGGGATCATGGTTGGCATCTTGTAATCAAAATAAAACTAAAACTACAGATAATTTTTTATTAATTAACTCATTGTATTGACTAATTGTAAATATCAACATAACATTAATATGGTTGTGTTGAGTTAACGTATCTTTATTATTTAGAAATCTGCATGTTAAAGAATCAAATAAAGAAAATATATATATATATAGATAGATAGATAGATAGATAGATAGAATAGTAGATAGATTATTTAAATCAAATTAAGTGATATTACTTTTGATTAAAGTTAAATTAGAGCAAGATGTACTAAAAAAATGTAATTATACACAAATAACTTAATGGTTATATAAGCTCAAATACTGATACATTTTTTAACTAAATAAACACACAAAGTTATAGATTATTATATGAAATTGTATCATAATATATTTAAGAATCATGAAAATTTATATTTAATGTAAATAAAAAATTGTAAATACCAACATAACATAGAGTTAATATGGTTGTGTTAAAGAAAATATCTAAATTAAAAAATTTGTATTGTTTATTGAAATGAAATTAGTTGATATTAGTTTTGATTAAAGTTGTAACATCCCTTCACTACAACCAATCAATACAATAACAACAAAAATCACAGGTAAATAAATTGTTTTCTTCACTTCCTTATTTTGATGAATTTTCTTGACTTAGTTGATTATTGGATTTTGGAATGTTAAGAAGAGTAGCACACTACTACTACATATTATTGTAGGTCTTGGCTTGATATTTCATATGTATATTCAATACATCCTCACATTCACTTACATACAACATGGTTATTACTTGATATGAATACCTTTGGGGTTTATCATTGAGTTGGTGTTTTTAGAAATTCCAAAACATAGTGGCATATATCACTTGGTGATGCAGGAGCATCCGGCATTCTTAATCAAACGAGGAATCCAAAATGGAGCAAGGAGGAGACATGGACCATCGGAGCAAAATAGGGGACAAATTATGTTTTAATAGAGCTAGTTTGATGGACTTAATTAAATGTAATCTACCATATGTATGCATATAGAGAGATTAGTTGAGAGATTTGAGGAAAGGATGTGATAGGATCCTTCACAGTGATCCGATCCAATGTTCCCTTATATATATATCTATATCTATATATATATATATATGATGAACCTGCATGTTCAATAGGGAGACACAAGAGAGAACAATTGATCAAAATTGTGTAACAGAGATAGATACAATTTAGTCGAGAGGGAGTTTGTTCTAAGGCTGAAATGCATTAGCTTGTAATCGTCCGTATATAATAGAAAAATGTGTGTGTTAGTGTTAATTTTGTAAGCCTGTGTGTATTTTATAAACCATCTGAATGTTCCAGTGTTGCAAGTTTGATCGACCATCGATCACTGTAGGATCAATGGCGATCCAATGATAATATGAGTGATGTGAGTGTTTTCATATTGTGGCAAATCCGTGTTAAGTGTAGAGATCCATCAATAAGCAAAAGATCAATGGCGTAGGTGACAAAGAATGAGAACCATCGATCATTTAGATCTAACGGTCATTGCATGGTGGAAGAGCGCATAAGATAACTAGCAAAGAGATGGTTTCTCGAGACAAAGTGGTATTTCGGGCGAGGTAGAAGTGGTAAGCAGTAATTCGGGGTGAGCACCCGATTCCATTAACTGCTCGACACTTAGCAGTGGAGGAGAGAGAAAAACCGTTGATTTCGGGTGGGTACCACCGTGCAAGTGGTCCACCCGAAATCTTTAACAGCCGTCGAACCAAGTGTGTTAGATCCATGGTGGAGGATTGTTATACAAGTTGATTTGATCGGTGATCAGATTTTGGGGAATGTGATGTGCCGATGACCAATAAGAGATATCGCCAATAGGCTGATATAGTGTCGATTGGAGATCGGAGAATGTGAAGGATGGCACAGTGCTGTGGAAAGCATCATTTCATGCCATGGGCACCTTCAACACCTTTAATAGTTTGTTTATTTCCCCACATTATTCCTAAGATGATGCACTTGGACTAGTGTGCTAGTTAGCAAACCATTATGGAGTGGCAGCTAATCCAAAGGCCCGGAGAAGGTTTGTCTCACCCTTGAGACATGGGAAGGAAGGCACCTTCATCAGACCTTTCATTTGGAGAATTATATAGGATATTCCATCATCAGGAAACCCATGAGACCAACATTTGTGCCCCAAACTCACTTTGGGGCCCCACATGATGACCTGCATGTAGAATTAAGGGCCATATCCTAATTGGTGATTTATGGAGCCCTCTATTTCATCTTGGCACCTAAAGGACTAAATATGGCCCCCCAATGGCCCCACATCAACATGACGTCAACAATTCAGCAAACACTTGGATGGCTAATTTATAATTTATAAAAAAAAAATTGTCAAACCAAAGCTTGTGTTTTGCACATTTTTATAATGTTAAGGGCCTTAGGCTAATAATTTGACCTCTAGGCTCTCATATACATAGAACTCGCCTTCCTTTGTGAGAGATTATCATCACACTGTAGCTTTTCGTCCTCTTTGGCTAATTCACACTTTTCCTTTGGAAATCTTGTGGAGTATCTTGGATGCAATTTGATATTTGGAGCTGATTTTTGATCTTGTCTTACAGCTACTTCTTGAGTATGGATGATATATTGCATGATTATCTTGGAAGTTATCTTTTTGATGAAATTTTTCTTTAAAATTGTACTATGTATGTAATTGTTGCAACTAAAGTAATTGCTCTAGTACCCTAATTTTGTTGAAGAAAAATTTGAAAGCTATTTGGTTGGTTCCTGCATATATTATTCATGGTATAACATGCAATTAATGTTCCTAGTGATGAAATGTTATTTTTCTTCATGAAACTCCATATACTATTAGTAAGTAATTGTTGAAAGTTGGTAGCTAGGGAATCAACTTTTGACCTCCTTGAAGAAAAATTTGGCCAATCTAAAGCATCTAGGACTCCATTAGCCCAAGGGAGAAGGCATTGGCCCAAGCCAATTGGTGATCAATCTTCCTTTTCTCCATAATTCTTCTCCTTGGAATTTCACTCCCCTTCCTCTTGGACAACTAGGCTAGGGAATCAAACGAAATCCTTTAGAGAGTGAATTGGTGGATTCCATGCACACATGAATCTTCCTTAAGGTCTTTTCTAGAGGACCTCCAAGTTTGGTATGTTTCTCATGGTTCTCCATCCATAAAATATTGTGCCCTAGGGGTGCCCTAGAAGGGAAAAGTCTAGCTTGTATCTCCTTTTTCTGGGGACTTCTTTGAGGGTTGTATGAGCATAGTATTCATTGGAATAAATCATAAGAAGCCCTTTCTCCTCCTTTCCTTAACCTCGAACGTTCCTTTGTCCGTGAAATTTCACGAAACCCTAGGTCTTTTGCAAGTCTTTCTTAGGTCTCTTAAAGGGAGCAGAGAGCCTCTTAGAAGTATCAAAGCATCACAAGGAGCTTCCTTGAGAGGTATTGACTCCTACCTCGTCACTTAGGGTCTTGATCTTAGGAATACCTATTATCATCACATAGCTCAAACCCTAAGTCTTGATCTCCTCATCCTAAGACTTTTTCTTGGAGAAAGTTTCAGCGTCTTTGAAGCCTTGAGCCATTGTTGTATCTCTCCTTGAATGGGCCTTGTGGAATCACGTTATAACTAATTGTTAATCTATTTATCCCAAGTGATTTTGTTCCCACTGGATTTCCTTCCATCGATGAAAGCCCGTAAAGAGCAGGGCACATTGACTGTGGTGATAATGGGTCATTGCCCCATTGTTGTCACTTAGTCTAGCAGTTGTCCCATAGGTTTCCCTCCTTAGGGCCCTGCTAGATTATGTGGTAGTTGGGCAAACAATGTGAGGTAAGGCGAAAACCTCAGCATATGATTAAAACTAGCATTTGCACCAGATGTTGCAAAGGAAACGCCATAAGGCATAAATTGAAGAAAGCAAATAGAGCAAAACAATACTTTGATAAAGAATAAGAATATATTGAACACTCAAATCAATGCCCCATTAACTGGAACCACTTAGTAGACATTCCATACAAAATGGGCATATGATCCAAGAACATTGGTGCATAAGAGAGCCAATTAGTATTTCTATAACTCTGTTCTTGACATATTTAGAAACCTGTAGTTTCATGGCAATCTCCAAATTATTCTCTAGAATATTGGTGAACTGAATTCCATCTTTCTATATTCTAAAGAAGGAGGTCCTATCCTAGCTCGGTCAGGGGGTGACGGCATCAGTTCAATGGTCAGGGTGGAAATCCGGGTAGAGTTATAGGCTCCTGGAATTGCCTGGAGGTGCAGAGGAAGAAAGAGACACAAAGAGAATCCTATAATTTGGGTGCAGAGAAAAGAGAGAACCACACAATTGGGTTGCAGAGAAAGAAGTGAAGGAAATGGCAGTGATTGTGTGCATTTGTGTGTTGTTTTTATTGTCATTTTATCAGGATGGGGTTTCAAATTCACAGGATAACTACCTTATAGACTGTGGATCAAAAAGTAACACAACAGTGGGTGGACGGATCTTCACTGCAGATACCCCCTCCTCATATATGTCAATTGCCACCAATGAAGGCATCTTTGCTAACACTACAAATTCCAATCTACAGGTTCCCTCTAGTATCTATTTGACAGCTAGAGTATTTACTCAGAAGTCATCCTATACCTTCAGTATTGGGCACCAGGGTAGACAATGGGTACGTTTACATTTCTTTCCATTCTCTTATCAAATGTACAATCTTACAAGTGCCATATTTTCAGTAGCCACCCAAGACTCTGGTCTATTGTACAATTTCCAAATCCAGAATAGTCCAATTGTGATTAAGGAATATCTCATCAATGTAAATGAACAAACATTGGTCCTCACATTTATTCCCTCCAATAATTCCTTTGCGTTTGTCAATGCCATTGAAGTTGTTTCTGTGCCGAACACTCTTGTTTCAGACACAGCTCAAGCTGTGCCCCTGCCTAATACTTACAGTGGTCTATCTGAGCATGCTTTTGAAACAATTTACAGACTTAATATGGCAGGACCATTGATTACCCTTGACAATGACACCCTCGGGAGACTTTGGGATCCTGATACAAGCTTCTTAGCTTCAAAATCGCTTACTGAGAGATAAGGTTCCATTTTTTCTGATGTTGTCTGACATTGAAAGTTTTGGGACGAAAATAATTCTGAGTAGACTTAGAAAGCTTCAAACCCGCGTGAGTCTTCCAAAAAGACTTTTCCAGAAATTCAGGGCTGCAAAACCTTTTTCATGCTGGTTCTTACATTCATTCTGATCTTGCATACTATTTTTAAACATATCAATATTTATTGTATGCATACATTGCTTTTAGTCCATGAAAAATTAATTGCAGTCCTACTCTGCTTTCATTTGCAAAGCCATCATTCCAGGACTTGATGTAATGGCCATTTGATGATGTGGTAGAAAGTTAGAAGAGCAGTGTTGACACTGTAGGTAGTGGTTATATGTGTTGGTTATAATGGACAAATCTCACAATAATGGTCTTGTATTTCTATAACTCTGTTCTTGACATATTTAGGAACCTGCAGTTTAATGGCAACCTCCAAATTATTCTCTAGAATAGAGGTGAACTGAAGTCCATCTTTCTATATTCTAAAGAAGGAGGTCCTATCCCAGCTGGGTCAGGGGGTGACGGCATCAGTTCAATGGTCAGGGTGGAAATCTGGGCAGAGTTATAGGCTCTTGGAATTTCCTGGAGGTGCAGAGGAAGAAAGAGACACAAAGAGAATCCTATAATTTAGGTGCAAAGAAAAGAGAGAACCACACAATTGCGCTGCAGAGAAAGAAGTGAAGGAAATGGCAGTCATTGTGTGCATTTGTGTGTTGTTTTTATTGTCATTTTATCAGAATGGGTTTCAACTTCACAGGATAGCTACCTTATAGACTGTGGATCAAAAAGTAACACAACAGTGGGTGGACGGATCTTCACTGCAGATACCCCCTCCTCATATATGTCAATTACCACCAATGAAGGCATCTTTTCTAACACTACAAATTCCAATCTACAGGGTCCTTCTGGTATCTATTTGACAGCTAGAGTATTTACTCAGAAGTCATCTTATACCTTTAGTATTGGGCACCAGGGAAGACAATGGGTACATTTACATTTCTTTCCATTCTCTTATCAAATGTACAATCTTACAAGTGCCATATTTTCAGTAGCCACCGAAGACTTTGGTCTATTGTACAATTTCCAAATCCAGAATAGTTCAATTGTGATGAAGGAATATCTCATCAATGTAAATGAACAAACATTGGTCCTGACATTTATTCCCTCCAATAATTCCTTTGCGTTTTTCAATGCAATTGAAGTTGTTTCTGTGCCGAACACTCTTGTTTCAGACACAGCTCAAGCTGTGCCCCTGCCTAATACTTACAGTGGTCTATCTGAGCATGTTTTTGAAACAATTTACAGATTTAATATGGGAGGACCATTGATTACCCCTGACAATGACACCCTTGGGAGATTTTGGGATCCTGATACAAGCTTATTAGCTTCAAAATTGCCTACTGAGAGATAATGTTCCATTTTTGCTAATGTCGTCTGACATTGAAATTTTTGGGCCGAAAAGGATTCTGAGTAGACTTAGAAAGCTTCAAAACCACATAAGTCTTCCAAAAAGACTTTTCCATAAATTCAGTGCTGCAAAACCTTTTTCATGATGGTTCTTACATTCATTCTGATCTTGCATACTGTTAATATTTATTGTATGCATACATTGCTTTTAGTCCATGAAAAATTAATTGCATTCCTACTCTGCTTTCATTTTCAAAGCCATCATTCTAGGACTTGATGTAATGGCCATTTGATGATGTGGTAGAAAGTTAGAAGAGCAGTGTTGACATTGTAGGTAGTGGTTATATGCATTGGTTATAATGGACAAATCTCACAATAATGGTCTTGTATTTCTATAACTCTTTTCTTGACATATTTAGGAACCTGCAATTTCATGGCAATCTCCAAATTATTCTCTAGAATAGAGGTGAACTGAAGTCCATATTTCTATATTCTAAAGAAGGAGGTCCTATCCGAGCTCGTTCAGGGGGTGACGGCATCAGTTCAATGGTCAGGGTGGAAATCTGGGCAGAGTTATAGGCTCTTGGAATTGCCTGGAGGTGCATAGGAAGAAAGAGACACAAAGAGAATCCAATAATTTGGGTGCAGAGAAAAGAGAGAACCACACAATTGGGCTACAGAGAAAGAAGTGAAGGAAATGGCAGTCATTGTGTGCATTTGTGTGTTGTTTTTATTGTCATTTTATCATAATGGGGTTTCAACTTCACAGGATAACTACCTTATAGACTGTGGATCGAAGAGTAACACAACAGTGGGTGGATGAATCTTCACTACAGATACCCCCTCCTCATATATGTCAATTGCCACCAATGAAGGCATCTTTGCTAACACTACAAATTCCAATCTACAGGTTCCTTCTGGTATCTATTTGACAGCTAGAGTATTTACTCAGAACTTGTAGCTCCAGCGCAAACGCAATTAAGAAGTGAAATCTAATGAGGGGTATTTGCAACACAAATTTAATCAATCCATTTAATCACTAATGTTGTAAATAGATAGAAAGGAACCCTGATAAGTTCTCACAAAGTTATCAAGCTCCACAGCAATCATATCCGTGAAAATGTTGTAAATCTTTCTGTTTTGAGATATAGATGTTAGTTTGTAACTACCACTCTCAATCCACAGGACAAAACATAACTGTATCAGAAATTATACTTACTTCCTGTAAGAATCAGCAACCCCTTTTCTTTCTGGGCACTTGAAGGCCATGGACTCGAAGAAATCAAGCACAGATTCTCGAGGTCCTTGATAAACCACCTCTCCTTCAGAAATTAAGATGATGTCATCAAATAATTCATATGTTTCAGGGGCAGGCTGCAGAAGAGAGATCAACATTGTCACATCCAAGAGATGGATAATTTGGCGAAAACACTTGATGATCTAGAAAGTTGTAATCCGGTTGAAATTTCATCCATAAATAGAGCTCTTGCACGAACGACAAACATTTCTCCTGCACAGATCTTATCAAACGATCTTGCCCAATTCGTATAGCTACTCTGTTCTCATTCAGGGGCTGTGCCAGGGTGGAATGCTGCAGGAGGCAGGAAAATATACGCTTGAGATGCTGGGCTATGGGTGGAAGCCCAATGCTGCCACTTATGTCGCTTTGGTTGATTACTACTTGAAGGAACAGAAGGTTGATGAGATGCGGCACCTCTTGGTAAAGCTGAAGGAGAAGGGGTTCATCGCCGACCACAAAGCAGCTCGGCAGCACATGAAGAGCATGGGTCGGTTCAATAGGGGAGTCATGGATATGTTGTTTGGGCAGTATAAGTAGGTGACTTTGAAAGCTTAGGCCTGTAGTTGTACATCTCTCAGTTGCATTCTGGTATTCTTTCTCTTCTGGTAATAAACTCAAAAGGATTGATGCTCTTTGTTTGTTAAGGTTCTCATTGATTATCAATCTTTTGTCATATGTCTTGATAAAATGATACGAGTTCTCATTTAGCGTAGGATGAGGAGTGTCTGTGGTTTCATAATTTCCAAACAGAACATTCAAGTTTGATTTGTAATGACATTATGGACTTTTATCTCGTGTCTTTGCTTCATCTGTGAAAAATATATTCGATTTCAAGTTAGGCCTAGCATTTCAAGTTTCTGCTAGAGATAGGGAATTTTCAGGAAAGATATAACTCATTTTAATTGGCAAAACCTTTCTCTGCCCATGTAAGAAGGGGTAGCGTGAGCCTTGAATTCTAGACTTTGGTTCGCTAAGTTGGATGGTATGATGCAACTCTTTTGATTTTTTTTTTTTGGTTGGTGATTATCATCGATATTTGCTGGGTCATCAGTCTGGGTAAAGTTGAAATGAGTTCCTTTTGGTGTAGGATGGCCAATCTTTGTGGTTTCATAATGGGAAAACCCAACAGCTTATAATTGCACTAAGGCTCTGGATGAATTATTTCCTTGTTTATTCCATGAAAACAAACATGCCTTGTTGATTTGGAGCTATCTTGGGTAGCTCGGCCAATGATACCCATTAAACGTGTAAATATTGTGGTGCCTTTTCACGAATCATGTGGCCTTTCTAAACTACCATTTAGAATGTGTTTTTATGCCTCATTAACCATAATCGTAATTACTCTTAATCACAACGATTCGACCTTTCATTTGAAGTCCCTGTCCCTGTACTTACGAGCCAAACTTCAGGTATATGGAAAGACTTGATATCCGGTAGCCATTTTTCCATCACCTTGCCTTATGATATAGGGCTGGTGGCTAATATTTTTTTCTAATATAGGTCTGGTGGCTAATCTTTTTATAATTGATGGTAGCAACAATCATTTCATAATTCCTCTTCCGACCACTTTCGGTTCGCTGAAAAAATTGTGTAAGTTGTATCTTTTCCAAAATCAGTTCTCTAATATCCTTCCTACTGACATACTATCATGGAATGAGCTTACAGACCCAAATATTTCAAATACTACCCGAGACTTTTGTGAATAAATCAGTCCTTAGAAAAGTAAGAATGGCCACCGCCCAGTACATATGATGGAAAGTCTGGTTGTCAACAAATACAACTCTACAACGAAGGCTTAATCTCTTTTGAAATTATGAATGTGAAAAATATGTCAGCACTCTTGATATCTAGTAACCTTTTTTCTGACAGCTTTCCTTCTGATATAAGGCTGGTGGCTATTTTTTTCTGGGATAGAACTAGCCGCTAATATTTATGTAATTTATGGTAGAAACAATCATTTCACAGGTCCTCTTCCATCCACCTTCAGTTTGCTGAACAAATTGTGTAACAAATTGCTTTGGCACTACTATATTATGCAAATGCAATTTTTCAGTGGTGCCAAGGAACTATTCTTGCTTAGCCCACCAGTGGTAACTCTCTTCTTCTGGCCTCCAGAGATTCCTGATTTCCAACCATTGTGCCTGCACAAATGTCCAAGCCCAGAATCTGGAAGAAATAAAGGACACGACAATCTATGTCAATAATCTATATGCCTAGAAAAACCTGATACATTCTCATCCCATAAGCTTTTGAAGAATAACCTTTAACAATCAATGTAAATGAACAAACATTGGTCTTGACATTTATTCCCTCCAATAATTCCTTTGCGTTTGTCAATGCCATTGAAGTTGTTTCTGTGCCGAACACTCTTGTTTCAGACACAGCTCAAGTTGTGCCCCTGCCTAATACTTAAAGTGGTCTATCTGAGCATGCTTTTGAAACAATTTACATACTTAATATGGGAGGACCATTGATTACCCCTGATAATGAAGTCCATCTTTCTATATTCTAAAGAAGGAGGTCCTATCCCAGCTCGGTCAGGGGGTGATGACATCAGTTCAATGGTCATCTTTGCTAACACTACAAATTCCAATCTACAGGTTCCTTCTGGTATCTATTTGACAGCTAGAGTATTTACTCAGAACCTGTAGCTCCAGCGCAAACGCAATTAAGAAGTGAAATCTAACGAGGGGTATTTGCAACACAAATTTAATCAATCCATTTAATCACTAATGTTGTAAATAGCTAGAAAGGAACCCCGATAAGTCGTAGCTCACAAAGTTATCAAGCTCCACAGCAATCATATCCATGAAAATGTTGTAAATCTTTCTGTTTTGAGATATAGATGTTAGTTTGTAACAACCACTCTCAATCCACAGGAAAAAACATAACTGTATCAGAAATTATACTTACCTCCTGTAAGAATTAGCAACCCCTTTTCTTTCTGGGCACTTGAAGGCCATGGACTCGAAGAAATCAAGCACAGATTCTCGAGGTCCTTGATAAACCACCTCTCTTTCAGAAATTAAGATGATGTCATCAAATAATTCATATGTTTCAGGGGAAGGCTGCAGAAGAGAGATCAACATTGTCGCATCCAAGAGATGGATAATTTGGTGAAAACACTTGATGCTCTAGAAAGTCGTAGCACTGTCGAATCCGGTTGAAATTTCATCCATAAATAGAGCTCTTGCACGACCGACCAACATTTCTCCTGCACATATCTTATCAAACGATCAAACGATCTTGCCCAATTCGTATAGCTACTCTGTTCTCATTCAAGGGCTATGCCAAGGTGGAATGCTTCAGGAGGCAGGAAAATATACGCTTGAGATGCTGGGCTATGGGTGGAAGCGCAATGCTTCTACTTATGTCGCTTTGGTTGATTCCTACTTGAAGGAACATAAGGTTGATGAGATGTGGCACCTCTTGGTAAAGCTGAAGGAGAAGGGGTTCGTCGCCGACGACAAAGCAGCTCGGCAGCACATGAAGAGCA
>APFE031638038.1:75605-86755 GCA_000404065.3 Pinus taeda
TATTTTATTTTATTTTATTTTTTATTTTTTTTGTACGAGAGAGATTTGTGAGGAGGGTCTGAAGGAAGCGGCGGAAGAACAGCGAGGGTTTCAGTTAGTCACGGAGCTTGATCTTCATGGAGGGGCGTAGAGTAGGGAGTTCCACTCCCTCCTAAAAGGATGTCGTAGCCAGTAGAGGTACAAAGCCTCTAGAAAATGATAGCGGTATTGCAGAGGAAAGGAGTAGGAACCCGGAAGAGGAGACAGGAGGAACCAAAACCAAGAAAAATAATGATGCAAAAGACAAGGAGGAAGAAGACAAAATGTAGGGAGCAAAAGACAAAAAGCAAAAGGGACCATGTAAACCCAAAGTTGAGATTACACCCAGGATAGTCCTAAATGATCCTGCTTTGCAGGCGCACGGGGATCACATGAGGACTTATGCTATTATTTGCAAATTCATGGGATTATGGCCCACTGAAAAAGTTCTACAAATTTGGATTAAATACCATTGGAAAGCTAAAGGAAGCATTGACCTACACCTTGGGTCAAAGGGATTCTTCGCGGTAGTGTTCACAAATATTGAAGACAAAGATAGAGTGTTTGAAGGAGGGCCTTACTTCTATGCAGCAGCTGGCCTTTATATGCATCCATGGATGATGAATTTTGTCCCTAAGTGCGAAAATTTTACTTTTGTACCAATCTAGGTAAGGCTCTATTCTTTACCTCTTAATTACTGGCAAATAGAATCGTTAGCAGTTATAGGCAATAAATTAGGTCTTTTTGTCAAGGCCTCTGAAGCCACAAGAAGAGGAAAATACACTTCCTTTGCAAGGATATGTGTGGAAATGGATCTATCTGGAGCCCTTCTAGATGAGGTAATCTTGGAAGTTTATGATGAAGAATGGGTGAAAACAGTAGATTATGAGCATATTCCGTTTAGATGTCATAGATGCCATGAACATGGGCACTTTTTCAAAGACTGCCCCCTTAGTAAAGCAGAAAACAAGGCCAAAGCTAATACAATGAAGGACAATGATAGTTTTCACAAAGTGGTAAATAAAGGAAAAGGAGGCAAAAGAGGGCCAAAGCAACATCTAAATGAAGGGCAAAAAGTTAGTCAGAACAAGTTCCAAGTTCTTGAGGAGGATGAAGTGAGTACAAAATAAGAACAAGCAATGGAAGGAAGTCCTTAGGAAAAGGAGAAAGAAGATAATCAAAAACAAATACAGGATATTGATAATTAGAAAAAGACCATGATAAGTGATGCAGAACTGGAGATGGAACAGAAAATGGCCTAAAGCGAAATGGAACTAGAGGACCAGGAGCTTCAAGAGATTCTTGACAAGGAGCACCTAGATCTTGAAGGGTTCTTGATTGAGGGAACCACGGGAGGGGTAGATTCGGTACCTCAAGAAGATCTCAATAGAATACAACAGTTTTTTTTATGGAAAACACAGGCTAAGGGGTTTGAGAAAGGAAAAAGCAGTAACAAGCAGGATAATAACGGTGTGAAAATGATGAAAACAACCCTTGGGTTAGCAACCATAAAACTCGAAAAAAAAAGAGGCGGAAAAAAGCAGAATGAGCTCTTGATGGAGTGTGGAAAGCTAATGATAGACTCAGGTAAGATGAAAGATTTAGCCAACTAATCCTTTACAAATCTTTAATTATGAAGTTCACATCTTGGAATATTAGGGGTTTAGGCAGTAAAAGAAAACAGAGAATGCTTAGTAATAGAATGAAACAAAAGGCGTCGGATATAATCTTCATCCAGGAAACAAAATGTTACATTCAAAAATTAAGACAAATTCATAGCAAATGGCTCAATAGATTTGAGTTTCTAGAAGTCAAAGCAGAGAATACAGCAGGGGGCATCCTCACTCTTTGGAACCCCCAAAAAAATGGCATAATAGATGCAGAGGCATCTAGGAATTATTTATCAGTAGTTATTCAGCCTAAAGGAGACGGGGATACCTATCTAGTTATGAATGTTTATGGCCCCCAATGAACAGAGGATAAAATCAAGTTTCTAGATTCCCTTGTGGATCTCAGGGACAGACATGCAGGAATTCCTTGGATCATGGGAGGGGATTTCAACATGATCAAATCTCTTTCGGAAAAAAGAGGGGGAACCAGAGTTCTAAGTAAATACTCTGTTGCATTTCAAACCTTTTCAGATAATATGAATCTTATTGATACTAAAACAAGAAATGGTCTCTTTACTTGGAATAATAAAAGAGGAGGAGAGGCTCAGGTTGCCTCCAAATTAGATAGATTCATTATCTCAGAAGACCTTATGCTAGTAGATAACAAAATTACAGAGAAAGTTCTTCCTTTTGGAGGCTCAGATTATTGGCTGGTTCAACTAGAAATCAAGGGCATAGGTACTCCCAGGAACAGACCTTTCCGATTTGAGAACATATGGCTTTCTCACCCATACTTCATCAGCAACATTGAAAAATGGTGGTTAGAAGATTTGCAGATTCAAGGAACAAGAATGTTCCTTCTACTCAAAAGGTTAAAGCACATCAAACACAGGCTTAAGGACTCGAACAAGAATGATTTTGGAAATATTTTTGTGGGAAAAACATCAGCGGAAATCGAAATGCAGGAACTCAATCAAGATCTAATTACGGAAGGATTTGATAAAGACAAAAGTGAACAAGTTGATAGACATCATCAAGAATGGGAAAATTTGTGCAAACAAGAGGAAAATTTTCAGAGGCAAAAGTCAAGAGTTCAATGGCTGAAAGGAGAGCGTAACACTAATTTTTTTCACAGATCTACCATGGCTAATAGAGCTCATAATAGAATCTCTTCGATCAAGGACAAGGATGGGGAAATTCATACCTCCCATGAGGATATAGATTCTGTTTTGGTTCAGCACTTCCGTGGCATAACTCAGGAAAATAATTCAAAAAGAGATCAGTTCATCAGGGAAGTAACCAATCACATTCCTAAGCTAGTGTCTAGAGAGGACAATTTCAACCTTAACAGGCCAATAACAAAAGAGGAAGTCAGCGAGGTCCTCAAAGAAATGCAGAATGGCAAAGCACCCGGCCAAGATGGTTTTAGTGTGGATTTCTTTAAAGCTTGCTGGAATATAGTTAAACAGGATATTTTGAATGTTCTGGAGGATTCCAGGTTGAACATAACTATTCTAAAAGTGCTTAATACCTCCTTCATCTCCCTAATCCCTAAACAAGACATTGCTCAAACTCCTGACAAGTTCAAACCCATAGCTTTATGCGATGTGGTATACAAGATCATATCCAAGGTAGTGGCCAATAGGATCAAACCTCTACTTCCTTCACTAGTTTCAGGAGAAAAATTAGGTTATGTGGAAGGAAGACAAATCCTAAATAACATTATTCAAGCTCACGAGGTGGTTCACTCTTTCACTAGCAAGAGGCACGCGGGAATGATCATGCAACTGGATATTGCCAAAGCTTATGACAAGGTGAACTGGACCTACATCAAGAAAGTTCTAATTTCCTTTAGCTTTGATCATAATTGGGTTAGATTGGTTATGGCCCTTGTGACTTCCTCCAGCTTTTCAATATTGGTGAATGCATCTCCCTCTGAGATTTTCATTCCTTCTAGAGGCCTCAGGCAACGAGACCCGCTTTCTCCACTTCTTTTCATCCACATGATGGAAGGACTTGGTCAGTCTATCAAGCATTCTAAAGCAACAGGTAAGATCAAGGGCCTCCAACTTACAGAGAATAGTCAGGCTCTGACTCATCAACAATTTGTAGATGATACCATGTTACAGGGAATCCCCATAGTTAAAGAAGCAACAACCTACAAACAAATCTTGAATGTCTTTGCCAAGGCTATAGGTATGGAAGTCAATCTCTCCAAATCAAAAATAATTTTTTTTAATACCAATATTGCTATTCAAAGAAATATCTCCAGAATTCTAGGTTTTCAACGGGACTCCCTCCCCTCAAAATATTTGGGAGTCCCTCTATCTGCTAACCAATGCACAAGAGCATTTGGAAACTGTTGATCAATAAGATGCAGGACAAAGTTAGAAAATGGACCAATAGAGCTTTAAATTTGGCAAGCAGGTTGGTTCTTACTAAGGCTGTTCTACAAGCTATCCCTGTTTTCATGTTAACAACTCTCCCAGCTTCAAAAGGAGTTCTGCAGCAATTCAGAAATATCCAAAGAGACTTTCTCTAGGGTAAAGAGGAGACTAGGAAGAAATGGGCCTTAGTCTCATGGGAAAAAATCTGTAGACCCAAGCACTATGGGGGCCTTGGTTTGGATGACCAAGAGATTCTCAGTAATGTTTTAGGTGCCAAACTATGGTGGTGTTTGGTTCATGATCCAAAAGCTCAATGGGCAGGTATTTGGAAAGAAAAATATGTCGAATCTTAGCAAGCAACTGACCTCATAAGAATGTCGGGAAATATAAATGGGTCTTACATCTGGAACAAAGCTTTGGAGATTAGAAGCCTAGTACAAAAAAACAGCTTCTGGGAAATCAAAGAGGGAGATCTAGCACTATTCTGCAAGGATAGATGGCAACAAGAACCAACATTGCTAAAAGAGGACTTTTTGAGCCTTAAGAATGAAACAGACACCCAAGGCATAAAAAAGGTGAAGGATTTCTGGGATCATACTCAGAATACCGAAAAGCAAAGAATCTGGAGAAATATTAATTGCAGAGAAGACATGCCCTTGAAAACAAAATCAGAAGATCTTAGGAGAATGTTGGATCAAAGGATGATCTTAGTAGTAGGGGGGCAGGAACAACTAAGATGGGGCAACAATAAAGAAGGCACCTTTAATCTAAAGGAAGAAAAAAGAATTCTCTTAGAGCTAGATTCCCATGTTCCGGAGAAGATTTGGAAAAACCTTTGGAGGCACCAAGGGTGGATGAAGATTAAACTCTTCATGTGGCTTGTTCTGCAAAAAAAGAGATCTTGACTTGGGACAATATCAGAAAGAGGGGTATTCTAGGGCTTTCTATTTGCCAACTCTATAAAACTCAAGAGGAGACAATGGAGCATATTCTCAATAGCTGCATTTTCACCTCCTGGTTATGGGATTCATTCACTTCCATTTTCCAAAAGACTGACAGGGATAAAGAGAGTATCATTAATACCCTAAATAATTGGAGTAGAAACTTCTCGGACAATGAATTCCTCAACTCAGCTTAGGCCCTGACGCCAAACTTCATTATATGGAATGTTTGGAAATAAAGGAACAAGAGAATATTCAAGGGTGAAAAGCATCCCCTCAGTGATAGTTTGAGCTAACCTTGAAACAGTTTAATGAGACAGTTGGCTCCACAGTTCGTAATCACCCTAAGAATCCTCCCTCATAGGCTGATTTAAGAATCCTCACACAACTGGCTTTGCAGGGGCTCATTCCTCAAGGCCTGAATAGGAAGGGGATCACAGAGGTAGCGGAGAAGGACTTTTGGCATCCTCCTCCAATAGGTTTTTTGAAATTCAACATTGATGGTGCTTCTAAAGGCAACCCAGGAACTACTAGTTTTGGAGGGGTTTTAAGGAATGAAGAAGGAAACATTCTCTTCATCTTCCATTGACATTTAGGTAGAGCTACAAACAACATGGACGAATTAATGGCTTTGGAACAATGCTTAGAGTTTCTGAAGCAGGACAACTGCTTAAATGTAATTATAGAAGTGGACTCCAAGTTAACCATTAATTCGGTGAAAAGAATAAGTTGTGGAGCTGTGCCAGAGAAAGTTTCAAAACAATGGAGGCTAATTAGGGTTTTCCAAATAATTCAAAGTCACCTACCTGGTCTTCGCACTATAAGTTTCAACCATGTCTGTAGAAAAGCCAATAAGCTAGCGGATACTCTGGCCAATCAACGAGTGTGTTGTACAGAAGGCAAGGTTTTGAGGAAGTGGCAGGAGATGCTTCAGAGTAGACTAAAGGCTCTTTGTACCAATCAAGTGGACGAGGATATGTATGTATTTTGTAAAAGAACCAAGTAGGCGAGTACGAAATGACTATCTCACAGAATGATTCTCCTTTGTTCTTTAGACTGTATAACTTAATGAGCGTTCTCAGTTTTCAAAGTGGGCGCACCATGGTAAGGATCACACCATTCCAGGGTTTCATGGCTAGCATAGATGAGGGATCACAAAGGGCAGGAAGTACAACTTTTCCGGCAACCGCAAGTTCCATTATCTTCTTTTTGAGGAAAGAAAACCGTTGCTATAGTGGTTTTCAGGTGATCACACGTCCCTTAGGTAGGAAATGGTTTTTGTGTTTTGGGAGCGATTCCATTTGGCTTCCTACACATGGCAGGGGGTGGAAATGAATACCGCCCTCCCCAGGCACTATCTTTCGAATTCCTTGGTCCGTTCGATATGCCTCCCAACTGTTGGATTTCGCAGGGCAGATCCACGGTGAGGAATGATTGTGCAGTTTGGTGGGGCTGGACTGTTAAACTATCTTTTACTTTGTTGGGCGATTTCTTCCTCTGCCCGTGCATTGCTCAGGGTGATTGGATGGTTAAGATCAAAAATGCAAGTCAGGGGAGCAGGAGTTCGGATGACTCGACGGGTTTCTTCTATTTTTCTATCCACATGGCGCAAACTTTGTTTGTCTTTGCAAGGGTTCAGAGGTAGTCTTTGTTAGGTTTAGGGTAACGCCTTAGGCAGTTAGCATTTTTCTGCCGGAGTCCATGGTGTTGGTGGACTTTTTACACTATGTAAATTTTTTCGACTTAATGATATAGAAGGTAATACTCTTGCTTCAGCAAAAAAACAATTTTCTTTTCATTAACTAATCAATTTTATTTTCATTAACTAATCAATTTTCTTTTCATTAACTAATAAATTTTCTTTTCGTTAACTAAAACCTATAAGGAGATATCACAACTTAAAATTTGGGAAATTAACTTTAACTAAGTTAAGTGCTGCTTATTACACTGTGATTCAATAACATTTATACAGTATGCGACAAAATTTCTACTTGTACAACAATATCCTTATATTTGACATGAAAATCACCTATCAAATACTTGTTCTCGAGAAATTGTCGAACATACAAATCTGAGGATACCCTATTTATTTATGAAATTCGTAATCAAATGAGTCAAATTCCTACGATATTTTGAAACAAATTGGCAGAGATTTTTGTAAATCCAAGTAAAAGCTGTCAAATTTCATAATATTAGGTACCCTAAAAGTTTTTGATGGTACTAGATATATTTCCCCCATCAAAAGTATAATTCAAACACTGCCTCTACAAAAAAAAAAAAAAAAAAAAAAAAAAAAAAAAATTGCCCAGATTCCGACCACTTTTGATCGTCAAGACAATGCCTCCGCCTTCTTAGACGACTCCTTTATGAAAGGTATCCAAAAATACCCTTTAGCCCCCACACACTAAGTGGCAAAAAAAAGTCGCCATGAAAATCACCTTTCAACTACTCATGGGTGAGAAATTACACAACATTAACATTATGATAACTTTTCGTCTCCCAATTGTTGATATGGAAGGGTGTAAAATTTGTGGGCTCAGAAGCTTGTTGACATCAAAGGCTTGAAAATTTGTCAGCTCGAAGATTTTGTTCAACTAATTTTAATTCTATATTTTAGTGGTATATTTTCATTTAACTCTGGATTTGGATTTATTTATCACGTAGTGAAAGGGATTTAATCTTTTAAGTTGTAAACTAAGGTTTAGCGGGTTTTTTTTTAAACTATTTTTAATTTTTTTTAAAGACATGTGTCCTTTTTAAGTTGATCAGGATGGAATCACACATAGTCTTCATATTGGGCTATAAAATGTTCCTCTCATCTTAATTAATGTAATATTGGTGGCTTGAATCTAATGATAGTAAGTATTTGGCATAGTCTAATTTAGGGCTCTCAAAAAATCTCAAAGCATTTGATTCATGCATATTTCATAATTCAAATTTGTGATTTTCACAAATCTCCACTATGTTTAGCTTAAAATTTACCAAAAAAGAGAGAGAAAAACAATAATATTGAAGATCTAGATTGTAGTTATTTAAACACTTATTTTGTTTGCAATAGGATTTCAAACAATTTATAACCCCAATTTAATCAATATTAATTATTGTTGGTTAACATATCACATAGATATAGAAACTAAATCAAATTTCAATCAATACACATATATCCAAATTTATGATAAGTAATTCATAAAATGTCAACCAAATATCTATATCAACCCCACATTGGATTGATCTATAGCACTCAAGCATATTTTGTTTTTCATTTATACCACTTCAAACAATTCGACAATCAAAACATGGAACTTCAATACTCTACTAAGCATGCAAATAATTACACTTATTTGTGGCTCCAACTATGGTTGCTTTAAACAAAAGTTTCTCTACGCACTAAAAAAAAATAAAAAAATTACACCATAAACTTTCATTCACCAATATAGCACTCAACAAAAATAGAGGTGATTTCAAAACTTCTACGATTTCTATTTCATAGTGGCAAGAAATTAAGTTTGGTCTGTGAATCAAATAAATTGTAACCTTTTTAACCAAGAATGACAATTTATGAAAAGGGAAAGAACTTTCATGGAAAATTTAAATATGAGTGAATAAAGCATACAAATTGTTACAATAATAAACTTCAATCATAGCAACAAACATATCATTCTTAACCAATTTTCTTTTGAAATTTAGAACTAGAGAGAGGGGAGGAAAACAACTTGAAAACATGCATTTTCTAAGGCCATTTTAATATTTATTAACTACATTCAATTGTAATTAATACTAAGACTGAATTGCATAAATTTTGAGTTTGTTGTTGATATTCCACGACAAAAAATGGTTCTAAATTTATCTAGAGTGGAGCATAAGCATCAACAAAGAATGCTAGACTATAACTACAAGCTTGGGCTCATATGACATAACCATCTCCCAAGGCTAGCCAACTACAAATCCAACATAATAAGGCAACATTCTAATCGAGCCAATGTGTTGGAAGCATAGTGGCCATGTTAGGTCCTAGTAGTAGATCCAAGTGCTTGATCGATAATACGAGAAATGCTAACTCTCCTTGAAACAATTGCAAGTCAGACGAAGGTTTAATACTATAAATGTGCATAGGGTGGTCAATAGTAGTTGTTGTCTTTAATATCCTATAATAAATGCATATAATAGAGATTAAAAATAAGAAGCAAGAAAAAAATTAGCAATAAAGCCTTAGAAGGGAAAATATATTAGATTATACCATTCCATATGTTACATTTAGTGTACAATTGGCCTCTTATATAAATATATATGACCATAATGAATTATTTCATTATTCATTTCCAACCAAATCCATGATTTTTCATCCCTAACTTTGTGTGGAATTCTCACATAAAGATTACTTATGATTCACAACTAGTACTTACTCCAACATACTCCCCCTTAACGAGCACTTGTGATATTAATATGCATAGTTCAATTCTCCTTGAACTAGCTCCTTTTCTATTTTCATCTTCTATGCTCACTACTCTTTGTCTTTATGCGCCTACAAAAACATAATCAATTTCACTCCTCCTACATCATGATCAATCATCATCATCGGTTTTGTGTGGTTGATTTATAACCATTGTGCCATTGGTTTTTTGCATTGTCTTACCCTCAACCATTACAATCCTCAATATCCCACGTAGTTTTTGATTGCCATAAACAACAAATCACATTGTGTGGTTTCTGAGACCATAAGTGTTAGTGGTTTCATCCATGAACCTTCTTTTACAAAGTGGTTTTAATAGCACCACAAACTTTTCAGCATAACATATTTTGGTAGAATACATACCTCATCAGGCTTGTACAACATTATTGATTCAGGTACTACTTAGGAATGTTGTTTTTATATACATCCTCATTTGCATCTACAAAATATTATTATTCTTATCTTGTTTCTTTTTTTCATCTTGTTCCTTGCATGTTTTCTATCTTTCGTTCTTCATCATTCATTTTTTCCATGATGTTGCATCATTATCTCTATCATCATCTTCTTTCGTCATTCTCTTTGTTTTAATATTCTTCTATCATAAAGCATTCTTCTTTTTCACTTTTTCACTTTGGTTTTTCTTACAAACAACTAATTATTGATATAAAGTCAGGTGGATTAATCTCAAAAGGTTGGGATAATTTCAAAAATTTGGGACCAAGTTATAATGAAGCGAAAGTTTAAGATTTTGATGAATCGTGTAACTGGAAAGGATTCTAGAAATCCATTAATGGAGATACATGAGTTCCATCCATTATACTCATATATCTTAGTAGATTGAATTCTAGGAATCCTTTTGTTACATGATTCATCAACATATTAAACCCTCTCTTCATTATAACTCGGTCCCAAATTTTTGAGATAAACTTATGGGATTAATCCATCTCACTTTTCCCCTTTAATTGAAGATTCAACTTCTCCAATTTCATCTCAAGATAGCGTGTGAGTAGGCCTAACATCCTCGTATCTATCCAGGTGGTTAATTGCAAAACGTAATGCCACACCCTCTATCTATATAAGAGAGTACTTGCTACGCAATTACTACATATGTGTCTTGACTTTACAATGATTACAAAACACTAGGGGAAAACAACTTGTTGATGCCTAGACTTTTATATGACCAAAAACCTCTGCACTATCAAGTACAATGAAACATGAACCCTCCGCTCCCCTCACCCACCCGCTTTTCAAATGTGCATATTTACATACTTTTCAAATAAAGTTATAACAAATATTTAAAAATGTTTCTCTAATCACAACCAAGTGACCACTAGTATAACAAAAAGTATCAAAGCAAGGTTGCAAAATAGATTATAGCCAATCAAATGTAAGGAAATATATATATATATATATATGATATATATATATATATATATATATATATATATATATATATAATGTTAACTTTAGGTAATGTTATTTAATTTTAAGTCTAATAGCAACTAATGGGTAGTCAAATGACTTAGCCAATGCTTAATACTTGCCATGATAATAACATAATTTTATATAGAAAAATAAAATAATTTTAATTTTAATTATTTTCAATTTCTTTTATGAGGGAGATGTGTAATTATTCCAACCTTAATATGGAGTTGATATATAGTATTTAAAAAGTATTAATAACAAAAAAATGGTTTAATATGCATTATAAATCAATTATATCAATATGCATGTTGATTAAAAG
>APFE031638041.1:0-18944 GCA_000404065.3 Pinus taeda
ATGCCTCAAGCCCCAAAATAACACAAAGCAATGACCGAAGGAATAAGAACAATATAGATGTGAACCCAATGGCTGAGTACACTATTATTAAACTTAATACACTGACTTGAAGACTTTGCACCTTTGCAACCATCCAAATATTTCTTGAAATCTGCCCAATCAGAAATATAAGATGACCGAGACCAGCACAAGAACAATATAAGAAACCTTTATTCTGTTTCAAATAGTCAATATATGGCTTAAAACGAGTGTCCCCAACTTCAAACCAGTGTGCCTCACTAGGAATGTGCATGTACTGTTTGATGTGTTCTACAGAAACAATGTAGTTTGCAAGTGTACATTGGATGTGAATATTGGAAACCAATGACATGTTCAATGACAGACCATATGATAGTGCCATCCCAACAAAACCTGCACCAGTTCAAATGTTAGGCATCATCATCATATACATAAAAGCATACAGTAACAACATATATCTCCCACAGATGACCCTTAGTTTCATCGTTCATACTAGGATTGAAGCTGCCCTTTGGGAGTAGAACCATAGCAAGAGCAGAGGAGAAAAGAACAGTTGCACTTAACATCTCTAGATGATGAATCAACCATTCATTTGCCGAGAAACTGTAGAAAAAGGGGTTCGAATTTTTATCAATAAGGTCTAAGTTCTTCTTTAAGAACTGATCCTCAACCTTGAAAGCCCTAATGATCATTGTTCTTGCTATGGACTCGCCAAAATGATTTGCAATAGGTGATTTCGTTGTACCATTCAGTCTCATCAGTTCTTTAGCAGAGGCAAAATAGTATTTCTAATTAAATTGAACAAACAAAAAATCAATTATAGCTTCTCTCACAATATTCATAGTGAATTACAAAGTCTTCTCAAGAAACTTGCGTGAAGTGGTGTTTACCTGGAGTTGAAAGGTCAAATAAATCATTGGAATGGCTACAAACAAAACTTGCCACAACTCCAAGACTGCTAGAAGCATTCATGGTAGACGACATGGCAAAGACAAAAGAGAAAGGAATGTCTACATCAAGAATGCTGAAATCTGAAGAAACCTGAAAAAAGGAGGTGGGGAAGATAAATGTCAATAGTTTACTACCCTGATGTGCATCAAATTTCACTTTTTGTTTTAAGGAGCGAAAAGAAAAGAAGGAAGCCCATAAAATACTTACTCTGCTCAGAACTCTTCCCAATGGAGTTGCATCAAAAAATGCCATTGGTGCTGAGAATAAAGAACTCAGAAGCTCAGAAAAGGACTTTGATGCCTCAAGCCCCAAAATAACACAAAGCAATGACCGAAGGAATAAGAACAATAGATGTGAACCCAATGGCTGAGTACACTGTTATTAAACTTAATACACTGACTTGAAGACTTTGCACCTTTGCACCTTTGCAGCCATCCAAATATTTCCTGAAATCTGCCCAATCAGAAATATAAGATGACCGAGACCAGCACAAGAACAATATAAGAAACCTTTATTCTGTTTCAAATAGTCAATATATGGCTTCAAACCAGTGTCCCCAACTTCCTTCTCTTCCCTTTTAACTACCTGATCCCCCTTAGGAGCTCTATTTGAAATCAGTCGTTCTTTCTGTGATTTGCTCCTTTGAATTTCTCTCTCGTCATTAATCGATTCATATTTTGGGGATGGCATCGTGGCTGCTGATTCATTGGAACCAACAGTATTCTTGTGTGCATTCACAAGCTCCCTAAATGCCTCACTCGAGACCAATAGTTCCTGATATTTCCCAGTTTGATGAATCTCCCCATCTACCATCAACTACAAAAGAAAGAAACTTTAGTGTAGAAATTCAAAGAAAAATTGCCAAAGCTATGAGCATTAGATATCTTAAAATTACAGGAGTTATAATTATGTGCAATCTGTTAAAAAAGTTCGTCAAAATGTTGTATACAAGCAAACAAAGAGCTTCCACATGGCTAGGACAACTGTTTACTAACCAGAATAGCATCAAATGCCAGGAGAAAATCAACTTGGTGTGTTACAAGGATTACTGTCTTGTTTGACAGTTCTCCCATTATGTATTCATACACATCAAAATCTGTGATTAATAGGATCTGTGGTAGCTAAAGAAAATGAAAATCATTGTTGTATAAAGGTGCAACAAGAAAATTAGTAACAGCTACATAATAACTTTAAAAACCTTTATATTAGAAGGAAATCGCCATATTAACCTTAAACAGGCTAGTAACTGTATGAGCATCAACAACACTAAAAGGATCATCCAATAGATAAATATCAGAATCTTGATATAAGGCACGGGCAAGCTGTATCCGTTGTTTCTGGCCACCGCTGAGATTGACACCTCTTTCTCCTATTTTAGTCTGATCACCGAAGGGAAGATTCTGGAGGTCTTTATCCACCGAAGACTTGAGGATAACTTCCTGATATTTCTGCTCGTCCATGGGACGCCCAAATAATATGTTGTTTCGTACTGTTCCAGTTTGAATCCATGTAGTCTGAGAAACATATGCGAGGGTGCCACAGCCTTGCAACTGCAGAGGCAGGGTTGAGAACAATAAGAAAGAGAATCAATCAATTTAAATGGTTGACAATGTTAAGGTAAGGAGGTAAATAATTCATACTCACACTGCCCCTTAACTTTGGTACTTCTCCAAGTATTGCAGCTAAAAGAGTTTATTTTCCAGATCCAACTTCTCCACAAATTGCCAATTTTTGGCCATGTTTAACCTCCATATTTATGTTTCTCAATGCAGGATTTGATGAACTGGAAACCCAACTTAGTGTTGCAGAACTGATAAGAAGAGAGTGGTCAGAGTTCTAAAGAAATACACGCTCAACCACACGATCCTATGATTCAGCAGCCTCAAGAAATTTGATGATACGACTTAATGAGACATTTGCTTGAATGATAACAGCAATTACATCAGGCATTAGTCTTTATCTTCCCGACCATTGTTCTGACAACGAAAACCTAGTTCTGCAAAAGGGCAGGCAGAGGCAGTGTACAAAGGGTATGTACTATCAGGAACCCATTTCCCACTGAAAATGTCACAGTTGTTTGAACCATACCCTTGAATGACATGGTTGACTCCAGCATCGTGTTGGCTAGAAGAAATAAACCCCTCGCCAGGAAATTGAGGTTGAAAAAATCGATGGCATGTGATGATTATACTATAGATGAAGAGAAGAAGGACCGCTAAATAGCAAAAACACTGATGCCCATGTTTCTACAGTCCTCCTAATCCAAAGCCATAATTCCTTTGAGCGAAATGATTCTGCAGAGTGAGAGCTCCAAGGGCAGTTGACAGTGGTTTAGTTATAGAGACATAGGTCGAAACGAAATAATTAAATAATCGCCTGCACCTCATCTGGACGCAAATTCAAAAAACAAGGTCGTTATGTAGCTATTGCGAAGTTAAATATTTATTTATGGCTAGGCACCAGTAGGTTTACAACAGCATTTCAACTTCTGATAATAGGTGCCGATGCGCAAGATCCAAAGGAAACTTAGGACGGATAATCACTAATGCCCTCCAGGACAAGATCCAAGAAATAACCAACCTAGTAAATGGGTAATAGAGGAGCACTCATGTTGCCAGAGAGGATGAAATTTGAGACCCGCGTCTCACAAATTATCCACATTGCCATTAAACTACAAGTTATTGTTCAAGAAACAAGGCTGTTTCAGAGGCTTGCTAGGATTCTGATGGCATCTCTATAGCCTAAAATATGATAATTTTACCAATCATCACCAAATGACAAAAAAAAAAACGTCAATGCCACTACAAATGACAATCGATTATACCAATCCGTACTGGTGCCGTAATCTACCGAAAGCATAAAGCAAGATACAACAGGATCGGCCAAAAGAACATGAACAGATTACATAAAAAAAAAGGTAGGACAAAGCGCAAGAAATCAACTAACAAACCTAGATTCCCCTTCACTCCCAAATGAGAACCAGTCATACCTGTGCTACAATGCAGAAGTTACAGCACAAAGAATGGAGTAAAACATCAGAACCCTGATATATATTCATCCATCATACCCGCATTAACAAATCAGCAGCAGTGAGGGGGGTATCTGGTCACCTGGGTTGGGGCATTTTCAAAAACAAAAGCGCACTGTTATCGAGGATTCTCAATCTGATCATGGTATCAGTTTCTGATGGAGCAGATTACTGTCAGTTGGGCATCGATACTGATATATGTTAGCTGATCGAGGAAAAACAACCGAAAGTATAAAACACCATTTTACAATACACGCATTCCCCCAAAATTGAAAGCGGACCAACCAAGATGTGAGCAGGGTGGGAAGCCCTCGTCATCATTTTTACGCCATCCTCTGCACGAGCCCTTCACTGCAGGTCCCCGCCCTCCTCTGGAGCGACTCCGCCTGCGCCCTCCTCAACACCCCCGCCCTACTCTGCATCAAACGCGGATATCCGCGTGCAGGCCAGGTTCGATAACATGGTTAGAGTAAACGGTTCGATAACTAATATCATTACGTTTTTTTAAGGGTGTTTTTTAATGTTTTAAAATATTTTTTATTAAATTAGACGGCTGATTTTTGTTCAATCGTCTAACAAAAGATCTAACGGCTACGATTAAGACAGAAAGGCATTTGGGGGAGTTCATTTCAGAGGGAAACGCCTTATGGCGTAATAATATACCAGTATACTATTATAATTTAATATATATATATATATTTCACTCGATTACTCCTTACACAACTAATTAAGGTTTTAACACATCTTTAGTATGGGGTTTATCTTCCATATTAATTGTTATGTTTCTAATATGTATGTTATTTTTACAATTTATTGTATTAATATAAATAAGGTTTAGAAGTATAAAGGTTAATCCATTTCCTTTCAAATCACTTTTTGGGTGGATTGAAATACCTTTTCTTAAATCAATATATTACAATTTTAATAAAATTATATAAGATGGAAATTGAATTTTGAAATTTCCAATTATTATAGATTATATTTATATATTAATATTAAAGTTTCCCAATTTTTTTTCTTAAACTAATTTTTATAATTTTTAAATTTGAATTTTTGGTCATCCACTAAAGGTTTTGGGTTAGTTTTTTTTGGAATAGTTTATCAAATAAATTAGAGTTAATTTATAGACTTAATTTTAATTATTTTTTTTTATTTACATATTTTTAAGTTTATTGGTTATTGCTTTCATAGTAGAGTTGGTTAGCTCATTCTTATTCTTTAATTCTAATCTTGATCTCATTTACTTGAACAATATACAAAAAGAGGGTATGTTTATATATTTTTGTTGAAACATAGAGCTTTTTGTTAAGCTATATTGTTGGTGACATGCCACAAAGTTTGTTAGTTACAAGTGGATAAGATTGTTGGTTATGCATGGAGGATGTTGTAAATGTCACTAACTTTTTATTTAGATTATATAACCAAGAAGTAGTTATTAAGCAAACCTAAAAATGATCATTATGTATTAGACATATATGGATTTAATGGGAGTTCTTCTCTTCATATTCATGAGTTATTTTGTAACTCATGGTTATCATTGTTTTTTTAGAGATGTGCTTGAGGTTTATATTTGATATATTCAATATTTTATCATGTTCTTTTGGGTGATTTGGTTTATAACAAATGTTATTAGAGTGTGTGATTCTCGTCATAACACCTTTGAAGTGTACCCTTAAATCTCAAATTTAAAACCTTTCTTGGATCACCAGTCAAGCATTACTTAATTCTTTATAAATATGACATATAATAACCCCTTCGATCATAATTTTAGTAAAATTGGGATGCAAGTATAAGAGGTGTAATATGTACAAGTCATGTTTTAAGTCTAATCTTGAGGGACTATGTAAAGTGGTAAGTTACAAAAAAACAGGTATGAATATATTTTAATTTCTATGGCATATGGTTATGAAATTTAGGGTTCTCTTGAAATCTTGCTAAACTAGTAGGGTGTATTGTAAGTAACATGACATGTCCAAACAAGGCTTGTGTCCTCTATCCTACGTGTCAAACACATATGCATGAGGGCACATGTTTGACACGTCCAAATAGGGCTTATGTCCCCTATTGTATGTGCTAGACATAGATGTGTGAGGGCACATGTTCAACACATGTCAAGCACATACCCTCACCATGTCCCATGTAAAAGAGGCATATGGCCCATAAAAATATGTTTTCCCTTTCATTTGAGCTCATTTCACTCAACAAGTTAGAGGTGTGAGACATTTTGGAGCGCAATTGAGGGTTATTTTGTAGTGTTGAAAGGGATTCGAAGTGTCAAGCAAGTGGATTTTAGTTTCTAAATTCTAAAAAAAAATGAATCTTTGCCTATATTTCATTTTTGTATGTGTAACTCATTGTGTTTGTCATGTTTCCAAGGTTGTTGTGTCTCATGTTACACACTCACATTTCCATGTCCTTTGTATCTTGTGTCGTTGTGTCATGTGACTTATGTGCAATATGTTGAACATATCTATTGATGCATGTGTCCAAAACCAACTCAATCTAATTTATTTTAAAAATACATTAAATGGTGTTGCTTGTTAAAATTTGTATTGATTGAGACAAAAAATAAGGAGTTGTAATGTGCACAAGTTTTTTTTATAAGGAAGATACTAAAAATTACATGGTTTTATAAATTGGGCATAACTCTCGTTGGCTAATTTGGATCAATTAATATTACTTACATTGGAGAGAATAAGTTTACAATTATTGCAAGTTTACAATTTACTAGAAACATAACATAAATCACTTAGATATAGCAAATACAAGGTTGACCCATTGTCAAGTCCCCATAAAATGGTACAAAACAAGAAGTCAATTTAAAGTCTATGTAATTGTTTACTGGTATGTGCATATTAGGTGATTCATAAGGCATTTTAAAAAGTAAATATAAGAGAATATATCTATAAAAAATGCAAAAATAATATAGGTGGGAAACTCACAAGATTGAATGGAAGAGACTGATAAACTTGTGCATGAGAATATGTGCTAATGGAGTCTCAAAATAAAGGAAATCAATGCCATACACAATATACGAGAGATTTATATTGGAAATCCTTGATTAGGAAAACCAAAAGACTCGGGACCACACCTCCCTCTCCTTTATAATTGTATTCACTAAAATATTCACAACAATGTATTTAGGTTTTCCACAACTTCAATTAACCCTAATGAATTAACATTATATGACAACCTTGATCCTTTAATATAGATTAGTTTAAAATGAGCCAAAACCATAGTCTAAAAAATCACAAAAGCAAATCTCAGCTCCCTCATTCATTTGATGCATAATCTACTTGTAAAGAATACAACACATATCCAACAATCCCTCACTTGCTTAATACTTTGCAACAAAGGTGGTTGGGCATCTATATAATCAATTGCTAAGGACATTTATACCCATTTATTTTTCACACAAAGAGAATTTATTGTTGTTGATAAACTTTATTTGTGAGCCTACAACCTTCTTCAACAACACTTCATTGTCTTCAACCACGTCTTTAACCAAATTTACTACACATCAATGCATATCATCTTCACAAGATAAGTAAGTTCCTTTGCCAATAAAAATTTACTTTGTCAATATATCCTTACAACTTTTTTGCACAAAAATAATACCCAAACATAATGTTTGCAAACATGCAATTTCGTTATTAGCATGGGTAGCCACCATGTACTTAGCTTTTGTAGTTGAAAGTGAAACTGCAACCTACTATTATTGTACTCAATTGATTGCTCTACCAAATAGGTTGAACACATAACCACCTGTACATCTTATGTGATTAAGATCTCTAACACGATCTCCAACAAAGAAATCATGTACATATATCATTGATCCAAGTCTTCCTTGGTAGTAGATTACATTATTCGCAGTGCCACACAAATATCAAAAGACTTGCTTTACAATTGTCTAATGTTCCTTCTCAGATTTGACATATTTATGTTGAAAACTCCCTTTACATATGCAATGTTTAGTCTAGTACAAACAATAGCATACATCAATCTTCCAATAACTTTGATGTAGAAAACACAAGACATTTCCTCTAGCTATTCTTACGTCTCGAGAGACTATACTGGAGATAAATTTACACTTATAGGCATATGAACTCTCAATGATTTATATTATTTCATATTAAACCTTTGCAATATCATCTCAACACATTTCCTCTAATCAACTAGAGTTTTCTATTTACACCATCTCTATTATTTTCAACAACCAAAATAAAATTTGTGGCACCAAGATCCTTGACATCAAACTTAAAGGACAATCAAAATTTAACATCCATGATGATTTCCTTGATATTCCCAATTAGCACTACATCATTGATACATAAACAAAATTATCACTACAAACTTGGAATAAACACAATGATCAAATTTGTTTCTTGAAAATGCAAATCTCAATATATAAGTATCAAACTTTCGATGCCACATTCTTGGAAATTTTTGTAAAAGGGGAAATTTTCAACATGCAAAGTAACTCAATATTTCTCTTCACTACAAAACCTTATGGTTATTTCATGTAGATTTCTTCTTCAAGTTCTCCATGCATAAATATTGTTTTAACATTCATTCGCTCTATTTTGAGATCAAACAGAACAATGATGAGAAAAAAAAATCAATACAAGTTAACTTTGCAACATGAAAACATATCTCACCAA
Organism: Pinus taeda; assembly: GCA_000404065.3. NCBI lineage: Eukaryota > Viridiplantae > Streptophyta > Pinopsida > Pinales > Pinaceae > Pinus > Pinus taeda. The sequence continues at coordinate 8,659 of APFE031638041.1, forward strand.
AATCAATGCCCTCCAATCAAGAATATTCCTTTACTATCAAGTGAGCTTTTCACTTATTTGATTTACCTTCTACATTCAACTTCTTCTTAAACACCCACTATCTACCAACATTTTTTCTTTCAATAGACAACTCGATCAAATCCCATCACTCATTTTTGTTTCACGCCTCCATTTCTCCAACAATAGCCATATTATATAATTTTTTGTCATATGAATCAAATGTTTCTCTAGTAGTTATATGATCATCATTGGTAGTAGATAAAACAAAGGAAGAACAAAAATCAAGGGGGACTATACATTTCCCTTTGTCTTCATTCCCAAATTGATTTCCTTTATATCAGGGTCTTAAGTTCTTCCTTACCTAGTTCATCTTAATTCATTGTCGAATTCTCCATCCTTCAATCAAAATGTACTTTTTCTATATCTTCTTCTCTTGCCAGATATGCTTTGAAGCAACTTTACTTTGTTTGAAAATTACATCTTGACTATATATATTCTTCCATATTTACGAGTTTCAGAACACATAGGATTTCACACCATATTTACGATAAACAAACATACATTTTTCTTCATTTATTGTCCCACTTATTTATTTTTCTTTGAAATGTGAACATAAGCATCACAACCAAAAAATTTGAGATGGGTAAGAGAGGGTTTTTAACTAGTTTATGCATCATGTGGAATTTTATGAACTGTTGTTGATGTGATCTATATGCGAGCAAACGTGTATTAACTATTGCCTTTTCCCAAATTTCTTGTGGTAATCTCGCATCATTGAGCACACTCTTGAATTCCCCATCAATATTCTATTCGTTCTTTCTATAACTCCATTTTTTTTAATATGGAGTAGATTTTCTCCTTGCTATATTGCACTACTTACTTAACTATTTGAATTCATTTCCACAAAACTCTCCACCATTAATTGTCTTCAACACCTTTACCTTTTTCTCTATGTAATTTACCATTAGGGACTCAAACTCTTTGAATTTAACTGAAGACTCCATACTTCTCCCATTGGAAACATATTCATGCATTCCTAGAGAAATCTTCCATGAACTAAACATAGTATGACGGAAGAAGCAATGGTCCAAACAAATTACACCTCGTTAGCTCCACAATCCCTTCTACTCTTGTGGCACCAAATGCAAATCTAACCTAATTAAGTTTACAATAAACATATTGTTGAAAACTATAGCAAGGAAGAATAAATTTGACTTTAGCCTTAGTAAAATTGAGTAAATCCAATTTCCACATTAGCGGGACAACTTGGAGGTAGTTAACTAGTGTGACATGGCTCTTGTCACTTTGTTAGCTCAATAAATTTGAGTTAGAGGGCTTGGAGTTCAGTTATGCATGTGTGATTGCTTTATTTGACAATCTAATTCAGTTATTTTCAATTGTATTCAGTTAACTGACCTCTAACTAATGATAAAGTCAGTTGACGGTCAGTTGTGCAGTGGGACAATAGTCTAGCTCAAAGATATTTCATTTAACTGATCAATCGACCCAAAACAGATAATGCATGCATGAAATTTGAATTCCTCAACTGAAGTAGAGATGACAAGACAGTGTAAGTTGAGTTGTATACTAGTCTAAGTGTACAAGTGTTGCATGAAGTCACGAGATCAATCATTGGGAATTATGCAAACAAGTTGAAGGAAATCCCTATCTTTTAGGGGCTAATTTCCTCAGGATTTGTGCAAGGAAATAAGAGGCTTGGTGAGGAAATAATTGCCTAAGTGTTGGGCAGATTTTCTCATTGAGCAGAAAGTAGTATTATTCTTTTGCAGGTTTAGCTCAGAGTTGGAACTAGTAATTGTAATAGTTTCTCTATTCAATTAATTAATGCAAAGAGGCTTGATTGGTTTTTCCTAGTTGGGTTCCCCTAGAAATCACTATGTATTTTTGGTTTTGCTTATTGCATGTCTGTGCATGTTGTTCTAAATTTTGATTTCCATTTCACATATTAGTAAAGTAGAATTGCGTCTCTTGTTTTTTAGTTTGAAATATTGAGCAGTTGCAATTTTTGTCAAATTTATACATGGTATCGAAGCCCTAAAATCACATTAGAACTAGTATTTCGAACTTGTCTCTCAGGAATTTCGTTTTGGCAACTTCAGTGCAACAATTTTTCTTCAGGATCAGCAGAATGTCTTTCAACGAACTAAGAATGGAGTATGCCCTGGAGGGTAGCTAGAATTTCATAGCTTGGAAGGACCGAATGAAAGTAATGCTCGATGATAATGGTGTGTTAGAATATGTTAAAATTGATATTGCAAAACTCCAGCAGTCTAATGCACAATAATTAGCCCGATGGAAGAAGGATGTTGCAAAGGCCAGGAGAATTCTTTTGGAAGGTGTGAGAGACCATGTGGTGTCAAATATCCATGGAAAAGAGACACCATTTTCTATGTGGAAGACACTGACTAGGCTATTCAAAAAATAGCAGTGACTATAAAAACTTGGCCTTGAAAGACAAACTTTGAAACATCAGAATACTGAAGAATGATAAAATTCCACAATATCTCTCTAGACTTACAAAAGTCTGTGATGAGCTTGGAGGGGTTGGGGTGAATGTTGTAGAAGAATACCTGGTGAGCTTAGCTCTTCTAGGCCTTCCAAAATAGTGGCACAACTACTAGGACTCTATACATGGAAGGAAAAACTTACCAAATTGGGAAAGGTTGTGGACTGGTTTGGTTTAAGAAGATTTCAGGAGAAATAACAGAGATGGAACATCATCCAAAGCTAAGGATGAAGAGAATTTTTCCTTGGTTGGAAAGGGGAAGAATGGCAAAGAAAAGAAGACCCAAATCAAACCCGAATCCAACCAAAATAATGGCAAGAAGTAAGACTTTGCCAAGATAAAATGCTTCCACTGCCATGAATTCAGACATTATGCAACAAAATGTATGTACAAGAAGTCTACCAAGAAGCCTTCAAGAGCAGCAGGAGGTGAAGCACTGGCTTCGCGATTCGAATTAGACTTCACCCTAATAACATGCATGTTTAGCACTGTTATGAGGAGTGTGCGGTACCTTGATTGCGATGCCTCGTTCCATATGAAAAGGTGCAAGGAGTTTTTCAGTAGCCTGAAGGATAAGGATCTCCAAATGCATATCAAAAAGGGGGATGATGGGAGGTGCAATGCTACAGGAATTTGTGTTGTCACCTTTGAGAGTAAGAAATCCTCTCCTCTTCGCCACCAAGATGTTATGTTTTTACCTAGGCTTAAGAATAACCTGATCTTTGTAGAATTATTGTAGGATAGAGGCTATGATGTTATTTTTAGTAAAGGGAAATCCTTTCTGAGACACATAGCTACCAGGCTAGTGAAACAGTTTAGGGTTCATGTGAAGAACCTATACAAACTTGAGGTGGGAGATTGCAATGCATTGAGAAGTAAGGCTAAAAAAAGTGAAAAGTCGATATGTGAGATAAATCTAGAATAGGAGATTGTGTCATCTACACCATGGTGCCTAAAACATCATGCAATAAATTACCATTGGTCTCCCTAAAGGCTCCCTTGACTAGTATGATGTTTGCAAGGATTGCACATTGGGGAAATACGTCAAATCCACTTTCAATAGATGAGATAGAAGAGCAGATGCAATCTTGGAGCGAGTTCACCCTGATGTTTATGGACCCTTTTCTACAGCCTTCACAACTAAACATAAGTACTATGTTATTTTTATTGATTATTTCTCTAGAAAATGTTGATCTTCTTCATGCGGAAGAAGGATGAAGTTTTCTCAAAATTTGTTGAATTCAAGGCATTAGTTGAGACGGAGATTGGGAAGAAGGCAAAGGCTCTTAGGAGCGACAATGGAGGTGATTTTTTTTTAGATGCCTTCAAGGATTTTTGTGTGAAAGAAAGTATTCGAAGAGAACTAATAGCACCACATAACCCACAACGGAATGGGGTAGCTGAGAGGAAGAGCAAGAGTATAGTGGGAGAAACAAGGGCCATGTTGCATGTGCAATGGATGCCATTACATCTATGGATAGAAGCATGCAACACAATAGTTTACTTTTAGAACCAGAGTCCTCACAGAACACTTGGCATGATCACACCAGAGGAAGCTTTCACTAGGAGAAAGCCTGATGTGTCTCATTTCGGAAATTTTTGGAGCTTTAGTTTATTTCCATGTCTCCAAGGATTCGAGGAAGAAACTTGAGCCTATAGCAAAGTTGGGAGTTTATGTAGGATACACCGAAACTCCACACAATTACTAGGTGTATTTTCCTTCACTAAGGATGATATTTGTGAGGAGATATGTCAAGTTCGATGAGGATAAAGTTATGAGATGTTCTCTAGAATGAGAGTTGAGTATCCCACTAAATCAAGAGCTTCTAGCTCTAAAGGAGGAGCTAATAATGAGCTTAAGGAGGTTGTGGAGTAGCCACATGCACTGGAGTATACAGGAGGCAGAGTGGAGGCACCCAGTCAACCGTAATCTCCCAGAGAGGGGAGAAAGAGAGCCAGAGAAGTTGATAGATTATTACAGGATATTAGGGAGAATGTGGGAGCCCCTAAATCACAAGACATGCTGAGAAGGTCACTTAATAGGTACATTGGTTATATGTATCTCATGACATATATCATTGAGACAAAGTCTTCTTCATTTGAGGAAGCAGTTTCTCAACCTATTTGGGTTGATGCCACAGTGAAAGAATATGAATCCATCATGAAGAACAGTGTATGGGAGGTGGTGTCAAGAACAGAACATAAATTAGTGGTTGGTTCTATATGGATCTACAAAGTGAAGCATGCAATTGATGGGAGCATTGAGAAGTATGCAGCACGACCTCGCATAGCTACCCACTTTCACCGCCCTGTTTGGGGTAAACATGAGCTGAGGGCTCTTATGACAAGACTCAACCTCCTAGATAACCTTAAGAAAACTAAGCCGAGAAAACAAGACCTTAATAACTTTGCTCAGGTGTTATAAGACCACCAAGAGCTAACCAACCACTCCAGGTGCCCAACCCTTGAGTTAACTTTCTTTTTCAAAGACATGGAGCCTCAATCTCCCATGACAAGGCCTCCATATTACTGGAACCGTCTAGTCACTCCCACGGGCCTGCTTCCCAACAATTGTATTCTTTTACATTTTTGTGCCAGTGACCCAAAGATCTAAGCCACTTTTTCAGGGCTAGGATCTAGACCTCTACCTAGAACTTAATGAAACTCCCAGAAATGATGATAACACAAAGACAAAGCCTCTAGCACAAAACTTAATCAAGGACTTGACCTAGCTCGGTCTAACCATGACAGTCATTCCATCAAACACATTGAAAACATAAGATCTATAGGTCATGAATGCATATATGAACATAGGGATCTGAAACGTATCTAAGGTTTACCAAAAAGGGCTAATTCCCTTTCACGATAACTACAATAACATGTATTACGTCATGCATTCATTAACCATTTATTTATCAATCAAACATGATAAGATCCTTAACTTTGATTTGTCATAAAACCATTCTTATAACCAATATATTACCATATAAATAACAATAATAGAACAACCATTAAATCCACATAATAACACGTACATTTACTCATAAGGTACAATGAGGAACTTAGCTCTTATTGACATATGCAAAAGCCAACCAAGTCAGGGACTTCCACGTACCACCTGACCATAGATTGGGATGGACCAAATATTTATTTTATCCAATCACCCTCGTGTCATATTCCAAGCATGAATGTGGGATCTCATGGGATAAACCAATTCGTAAACAACCAAGTGAATCTAGAGGTTTAACCACCTCCACCCTCACATTATCGTGATCTCAAGTAAACCGGTCTCGAGATTACAAAACCAAACCAAGCTTGGATGCCTCAAAAAACCTTCACTGTATGTTGTGTAGGTAAATCCTCTTTGCGGATAGAGATGATCCCTCTAGCCCAATGAGTGGGTCTAGCAACAAATGAGACAATATACAAGACACTTTTCTAGATTACAATCGAAATATGAGAAGAGAAAGGAGACCTACCTTGCTCTCATACTATAATGCAGTCCCTTGTTGAATATCTTGATCACTTTCTCCTTAGGCTCAATCATTGTTGCTCATGGTGTTTGAATACAACCCATGCCTTGATATTGGAAGCCCTCCTTGAGTTAATGTACAAGTCCAAGCTCAAACTCTCAAAGCCAAAGTGAATAACATGTAGGCATTATCTTAGCATAAGGGTGCAAATAATCAAAAACAACCATTTGGGAATGCAGGGGAATGAATACATAGGCAGGGAGAGGGAGTTAGGATCTCACCAAAGAATGGGGAAGGTCCTCATCTCAAGGAGGAAGCTCATAGGGATAAGATTGGGAGAATTTCACCACATCCACAATGAACATCATCCAACCCGTTGCTCTGAAAGCCTCTAGATCACGAAGCTTCTCCTCCTCTTTGGGAAAACTTTCCTTTTAGGGATCAACGTGGGTATCTAGGCCAAATCCGCGCTGGCAACATGAGGCTCATATGGTGCAACCTGCCATCAGCACGAGTAGGTAGTGTCACAGTTGCGCTAACCCAAATATTAGGGTTTTGAGTTGATTTTTCTCAGAAAAAACTCAAGGAAACTTTTAATTAGTACTTCAAGGAGGATCCAGACTACATCATAGGATGGGTACATTGCATAGTTGTCAATTTCTGGGCACTCTGGGGTATGACACAGGGAAGTGCAAGAGGTGTGACAAAATATTGTGTAATAGATGCCCCCTAAAGCATGAAGGCAGAACAAGGAGTGATGGCTGAGATGCTTTACGAGCTAGTGCAAGGACGAGAGACAAACACCGTCAGGAGACCTGCAAATGAAGGACACATATACATATACATATATGATATCTTTGTCATGTATATCAAAACATGAATCCACGGTATCGACGCAGCCATCCAGATAAAAGGACCATGTGAAAAGATCCACGGTATGGGCATAGCCATCTGACTAAAAAGGGATCCTCTAGAAGTCTAAGATCCATGGTATGGATGCAACCACACAATATAGAAGGATCATAAACATCATATATATAAGTTCCCATGGTATGGTCATAGCCATTTGTATAGAAGAAACATGTATATAATCATGAATAATACATAACTCCACGTAGCCTGAGTTATATCAAACAAAACCCAGGGTCTTGTGCTCCATCCCAACCCAATCAAATTATGAATTCTAACATGCAAAGTTGAAGTCAAACATGCTAGAAAACCACCTGATTACCAACCAATGATGTGAACCGTTAACAGGCACGAGAGAAACCACTAATAATGAAAATGGATCTCAAGGTACAAGAGTACAATACGTGAATGTGAAAATGATGTTGAAGTTAAACACTCATGGAATCATCTGATCGAAGGTAAATGATGAAAACTAGTCATTGAATGTGAAGAACTTGTCATTAAGGCATGCAAGATCTAAGGTACTAAAAGGGAGTTTGTATGTCATTTTCCTAGATAATGAGTTGAAGTCGACAGGAAGTGACCCGTCAAGGGAAGGCCATAATGATTCCATCATCGTCGACACAAAACAAGGAATAAAGTGGAATAAAAAATTATGATCCAGGACTATAGCAAAAGGTCAGACAATGTATATGTAGTAAACTGCAGATATGACCACCCTTGAACATATCGAAAACACAACTCTAGAGTGTGGTAGCATTTGACTCAAAATAAGACCAAGGGTCAGTATGACGAAATGGAATAGCCAGATGGGGAGCAAAATGGATCACTCAAACTGGGAAGAACTAGTGAATGAGTGAGGATATCCCAAACCCAACATGAGAAACAGATGAGTATCATGTTTAAGGGCGACATGCTGCCTATACAAGAGATATTTCACTATCACTTTTTTCCCCGCTATTTCTAGTGAGTATCCCAATTATTTTTAATCACAAGATTGAAGGAGATATCCTATGCTTGTCATATAAGTTCATTCTTTAAATGAATCCATCTTAGTAATTTTTACGAGTCCCAGGAAGGATAAACTCGTTCTCACCATGGTGACAAATATTTAATCATTTCATTTTTTACGAGTCCGACAGAAGAGTAACTCGGTATCTTTTTCATATTTAGAGAGTTTGAAAAAGAGACGAAAAAGAAAATTGCACCGGGTCCCTTTTCATAATTTGTCTCTGGAGACCAAAAAGGTAGAAAACAATATTCGATAGAACCTCTTGACCATGTCAACCAAGGTGTTCTTTTTTCGTAAAGAGTCAATCCCAACCCGTAAAAGGGGTAAACTTGTATTGAGACGACATCAATTCATTTAATTTAACAAGTTTGAAAAGGCAAGTACTCAGTGATCTTTTCATTGTTCGAGACTAAGAAAAGAGTTTAAATATGATGCCAGGGGAGTTCCTTTTTCATTTATTTTTAATGAGTCCAAAAAAGAGATAAAACAAAACTCATTGAGTCAGTGAAGAATGATCATTGTTACCACCAAAAGATCCTGTAATTGCATAAAGACAACCACACATCACCGATATCGAGAAAAAAAAAATATTGGTAAAAGTTTATTTGAAAACTTATAAATAGACAAAAACTAAAAAACATTTAACCATTTCACTTTTAGTAATTTGGAGAGTGAATTTTACCCTATTTTCTCTTAATATTCTTCAGGCAAGTAGTGTGGCAGATCCGAGGCACCATTTTGTGAGCCGTCAGGTGCAGGTAAGAGCTCTTCCTCTTCTCTTGCTTTTCATACATTTTTTCACCATTTCACAGGAGTTTTGACAGGTTAAGAGGAGGTTTTTCATTTTCATTTTTGGGGGTGATCAACGTGAGTCTGATCATCGGATTAGAGTTGCTCACCCGTTAGCCCAAAAGACCATCGCGCTGCCAGCACAAAAATAATTCGAACAGTCGCGATGGGCGCATAGCGAAAATAGAATGAGAAATCCTCTATCTTAATTGGTTTTTTCAAAATTGTGATCCATTGAAATGATTCTAAATATTGTTTATGGATTACTTTCAGGAGATTTCGATGCTTATGGCTATCAAATGGAAAGGTGGATGCCACGAGGTAGAATAACACCAAGCTTCCCAAAGCGAAGCATGTGTTGATGCTTTGAGGGACTGTGGATTACTTAAGTTCTTTCAAACCCCAGGACTCAGAGCTTAGAATGAATTGTTAGAGTATCTCATAGGATTATGGGATGTCAGTCATGAGATCTTCATCATTGGATATCAAGAACTTAAACTAGAGGTAGCCAACATCTACTTCATCACTGGACTATCCAGGAGAGGAGAGACGGTCCAACTCTTTGGAGCTTGTACTGGAGGAGAGAGCACTAATACCCTGATTAGAAGGCATTGCTCAGGTGTAGAAACAACCATGAGTGGAAAGGTTAAGATAGAAACCATCAACAACCTACCCTTGAGGACTATTTTGCAAACCATGGCCTGTATAGTTGGGGCGCAAGGGTTGTATGAGGCAACAAAATCTCAGTTCCAATAAGCAGTAGACTGCCTCACTCCAACAATATTTGATTGGTGCGAAGGATTGTTGGTTAACATGAAAAGGTAGTTGACCAAGTGCAAAACAAGTCGTTTGAAGCAGTTTGGGTTTGGATCGATCTTAGTCACATTCTTCTTGGAGTGTGTGCCTTTGTTTCGTTACCAGTGGCTAGAGGTGGATGATCCAGCTCCAAGAGATCTGAGGTTACTCAGACGGAGTGAGATGATGCCTCGAGGTGGAGGAGGTCAACGGATGCATTTCCCTCTACCATTTTTGGTTGGTTACGTCAACAGCTGATCATGGTAGATGACTATGCCTATGCAGGCACAGACGTCAGGGGATACCCATATATTCCTCTACCACCTGGTGCACAATGGACCGATGCAAGTAAAAACTTGTTTTCAGAATTTTTCAAGTTTTATGATTTTTTTGAAGTGTATCTAAGAGTTTACTTATGATAAATTTGTAGATGTGGGACCAGAAAGACCTCCCAAAATGTCTCTGATAGCTCTGCGAGTAGCATGCCCAATAGAGGAAGGAGAAAACCCTATAGTGGAGATGGATCAAAACCTGGAAGTCCTCACTTAGGGGTTTCCAGAGTATGCTACTATAGATGACGTGTCATTACAGTACCAGAGGCACACAATTAGAGTATCTATGAAACTTCATCGGTTGTTAGGTGGAGTGATTAGAGTTGTCTCATGCTATCATGAGCATCATATGAGCGGATAGCCTATTCCTAGTCATATTATCTGCACTGTTGTAGGATTTTAAAGCCATGTGTCTCATAACACTACTTTTTTAGATTTTAATATAACAA
>APFE031638041.1:22166-46830 GCA_000404065.3 Pinus taeda
ATATATATACATTTTTATGTTGTCTACTTATGTGTTCATATATTATGATGATGCGTTAATGTATTCAAATTTCGTGGAATGTGTTGACTACATAATGTAATCAAAGTTTCTTTCTAGTAATCGAACACGTAGATACATGCGCAAAATTTGTGGATTTCTTACTAAATAATGACCATTTAATTGTACCACAATGAGTTGTGAATCTAAGTTAACAACCAAATTTTTTATTCTAAGAGTAACTGCTTTTGATAACAGTTCAATAACTGAATTGTACTTGGTAATATTATTAGTTGTTCATCCCAGACAAATACCTTGTAAATTGGTCAGCTCTCCATCAGGGGAAAAGAGTGCCCAAGCTACGGAAGATAAGTTTTGTGTGCTACGAAAAGCACCATCAGCAAAACTAGCATAATGGTTTGACGACATCTGTGAACTGAGTGAAACACAACGTACGCAGAGGAAACATGTCTGCAAAGCAAACAATCACACCAAAAAATGAAAATGCACACTAATGTACAAAAGTATTTACATAGATGATCACGCGTAAAAAAAAGTTCAGATGGAGCCCATTTTCGGACTCGAGTAATTGAACAACAAAGAGTGAAACTGAAGTTTTACCATTGGCATGACGTGTAAGCGTCGAATCCGACAAATAAATGTCCATGCCCCCATGTCCCCATGTCCCCATGCCCCCATGCCCCCCGAGGGATCTCACGAGTCTTAGGATGAATATCCCATTGCGATAATGGGCGAACAATAAAGATTCAGTGAGGAGATCTCATAAAAAGATGTGAGAAAATCCTAATCTCATGGCGAGAAAAGATGCCCCAAGTTGAAAGATTTTGACAATTCCAAATTGGATTGAAATGTCAATAGGCAAGGTAGCAATAATATTTCCCATGTTCCCATCGGGTAGAACTTCATGCACCAAAATAGGTGTTTGAAATGGATGCGTCGGGTTATGAGAAACAAAAGTTTCAAGACACGAATAAATATCACTAAGACTTCGAAGAAACCAGGAACAATGATGAGCATCGTTCCATGGAGTTTCATCAAGAGACATAACCTCAACAATACTCTCATCGGTGGGAAATATCTCGTTCAAGGGATCCAAAGAATCCCAAGAACCAAGCCAAGGAGATTGTGAATACGAGTCCAAGTGCATACTAAGAATAGTATGATTTTTGCCACTGAAGCCAAAATAACTTCTTGATAAGCTTGTTCTAAAGGACTTAGAGGCATAACATCACCGAAAGAATCAACCTAATCCATACTAGGCATGATCCATGGATCACATGAGCTTGAGATCTATTGATTTTTGGGTAGCATTGGATGTGCTATAGCTCCAAATTTTTTTGCAGAGGCTAGACCACATGAGATCTCCAAGACCCAGAAATTGTTTGGAGAAATTCCACCGAGATTGTATTTTATTAAAATAATTAATATTTTTAAGAGGGTCCTTAAGTCTAAACTTGGGAAAATTAAAATATTAATGGGTATTAATGAAAATATGGTTGAGAAGCTTCTAAGATACGAGGATCAAGCCTAGTTTAATATTAGACATTGATTAAAGTCTTAATCTCGGTTATTGATTTCTCAATGGGAAAAGTATAAATGGAGGCTTGGGGTCAGTTGGAGGAAACACACAGAGAGATTGAGGAAATCGATTTTTTGAGGTGAGAAGTTCTCAGGAGGGAAATTGATTGGGGAGATCTTGCAGTAGAGGGGCAGTGAGAATATAGGAGAAGGACTTTCTTGAGAATACAGGGAATAGAGAGGACAGAAAGACTTCCAGAGAAGGGTTGACGCTGGCCTACACAGCGATGACGTAGAGGAAACGCAGTCAGTGAGGGGAATTCAAAATTCTACAGAGGGAATTCAATTTATAGCTGTCGGGAGCCAGGGTGTGAGACTGCAGGCAAGAAAGTCGAAGTCTCAGCCAGCAGAAGATCCAGAGTAGAGAGGCAACATAATACCCAGCAGGGGTGATGCAGAAGTTGCCCAGGGTGATGCAGTTTGACGCAGAGGCCATCAAAGGGTGATGTAGAGCCTTCCAGAGCTAAGGATCAGTCACTATTTCTCTAGTGACAAGGTGAGATCATTTCACCAGTCTTTTGTCCAGTATTTTCTCTGTAAGTGATTACTAGATGAGCATCCTTGTTTTGTATTCAGATATTTCTCCTGCATAATAATAAACCCTCAAAATTGTTGCATCGGTTTTCTTGTATTGAGTTTTTCCAGGGACTATTGTGTCCAAAAATAAGTGTGTCCTATGTATCTTGTTCTTTTCTCTATTTTATGTTTCATGAGATCAAACATTTAATTAGTGTAGACTGCATAAGTAATTTGTTTAAGTATTCAGACGAATAACTTGATAATCTATGTTAAAAAATCAAGTAGGTGAAGTAGATTCAGATTTGTTGCAGTAGGGGTTCCTTGAGGATTAGTAATTTTCACAATATCATGTTGACCGTGGCGACATGCAGAGGTGGGAGAGAAAAAGTTCCCATTAAAGCGAAATCTTTGAAAAGCCCTATACCCACGCTCCCATAAGGAATATCGGTATTTCCCACATATGGGACATTGTCATTTGAAGAACCGGGAGAGAAAAAGGCTAATTGATCGATGGTGACGATTTTCCCTTCACGAGGAAAATGGAGCACACAGAACAAAGAGGAAACCACACAAACCATAACATGAGTCCAACTTCATCCAAATAGAAGGTTGTAATTCATATTTGCATCTTTAACTTCTACTTCTAATTCGTCAATTTTTCCTTCCAAGGCGATGGGAAAACTTGTGAGAATACCATAAGGATGGGATCCTCTGCCATCAAAGGCTTCTAAGGTGTTTAGAGACTGATTGAGAGGTGGAAAATCGATCACTTTCCAACATGAAACAAACATGATGCAGGTGGAAGCACCCTCATCAGTGACAGTCCAATGAATCGTCTTCCCTTTTATAGTGACATGGATTAAAAATGCAATTTGATGGGGAAGATGAGGAACATGGTTGTCCAGATCAAAAGTGATAAAATTCGAATCTGCAGGATCGATTCCTCCTATAGCAGATAATAATGATTTTTGCTACATTCGACAAGTTTGGAGAACTTTCAAGGTAGACATAATTGAAGGTGCCAGAGCCATATCTTCGACAATATTGTAATGTTGAGTAGCTCTAACATTCGGATTATAATATGACTTCCGAAGCACACCCTTAGGAGGTAGTCGGATGACAAATTCATTATTAGGTCTCTCGATATGAAGAGGACCAGAACTAGGTGGAGCAGAACTAGAAGGTGTATCAGTGGATTCCTTTTCCACCATCTTCTATTGAGGAGTTTGATAATATTTCGACCTAGTGGTGACAGAAATAGGCATTGTGCCACTCATGTAATCCTAAGAACCTGAAGAGGCATTGGATTGTGGTTTTGCTACCAATTGGGTCTGTTGTGATGGAAATGATCTTTCAGTATAGTCGGGGTCCCTTTCAATAAGCGACTAACTTCCGCACGTCGGGGACAATCCTTGGTGTAGTGATCTTCCTCACAAATGAGGCAAGGATACTTAGGCTTACATTTGGAGGCATCACTGGAAGATGGGTTAGAAGGATCCTATTCTGGGGTATCATATTTTGCTTTACCTTTACCCTTCTTTTTACCTTTTGAGGCTTTGTCTGTCGTAGTAGACTGAACGACATTAACCTCAGAGGTCTTACTAAGATTCGAAGAGGGTTTCGAAGGAGGATTCCATGTAGTATTCGAAATATATTTTTGCTTCGAAGAAGCTTTATTGGAAGTTTGAGATACTAATCCAATAATACCATCGACAAGTGGTACATTCGGAGACTTCGAATATGCTGGATCTGAAGATTGGGAATATACCAAATCTAAATATTGAGCACGGGCGATAGCTTGATCCTCAATAACACAACCTCCCATTGTTATGTCTGCAAAAAAATTGTTTACGAATGATTTGGTAAACCATTCAGTTAAAAACTCATTAGGTATTTCAAACTTGATCGGGTGACGCCTAAGTCTCCATTCATGGATGTGATCGGAGATGGGGGTAGCGATATCCTGTTTCAGAAATGTAAGAAAATGGGTACCAGTTTCATAACGAACTGGCACTTGGAAGTGAGTGAGGAAGGCCATGGCCAAAAAATTGAAGTCTGAATAGGTACATCGAGGTAACATGATGTACCATTTCATGGCAACACCCGTCAATGTTCGTTGAAAGAGACGTAGACGAATAGAATTGTCAACGTAGGAATTGGAAGAACACCATGAGTGATAAGTCATCACATGGGCCTGGGGGTCTTCTTTCTCTTTTCCTTTGAATTTTGGGCAAACGGTAGGAATCTTAGTGGGAACCGGAGGCCAATAAGGCAATTGAAGTATTGGACCATTAGTGAGCCTTGAGACATCCGACAATTCCAATGTCGCTAGAAATGGTAATTGCGGCTTGAAAGGCATGTAAGGCCTTTGAGAAGGCCTAGTTTGCAAATTCCATCCTTGTTGGTAAGGGCTTTGTCCCCAAAGTGGTGGATTTTTTACCATATTGAGCTTGGTTTTTCCCCCACTGAGGGGTACACTAACCATAAGGTGGATTTTGTCCCCACAAAGGTGGGTTTTAACTAAGGTAGGGTTGATACTGACCTGCCATAGACCGTTGAGAACCATTGCAGGGGTTGGCCTTGTGGCCGCAAGGTTTGATCATGTTGATATAAACGTTGGTTTTGTTGCTGCAAGGGCTAACCTTGTGTCTACAACAGTTGACCTTGAGGATACAAGGGTTGATTCAGTTGTTGGACAAACTGCATTTTATGCTACAAAGGTTTTTGAAACTACTACAAAGGTTTCCCCTATTGTTGCAAAGTTTGCCCCTACTGTTGTAAAGGTCGTTGTTGAATAGTTCCTTGAGGAATTCCTTGTTGGTACTGATAAGTTCCAATTGGGATTTGACCATATGCATCAAGAATAGGATTTTGACCAGGTTGCATATGAGGACCTACTTGTGGAATATAAGGTGGATTTTTAAGTGCTTGTGAACCATATGGAACATAAGACTGTTGGTGGGGTATCTGGGCCCAAAAAGGATGTTAATACTGGACATTATTTGCTCCAGCGAGAATAGATGATCCAACGGGATTAGGAATACCACTAACGAGTTGACTCACTTCAACCATGTGAGGTTTTGATCCACTCACATGGGTTCCACTTGAAATAAGAGGGATATTTGGAAATTTCCCCTTAGGTTGCGAATAAGGTGGTGGCACATTTGTCCACTTGATGGGGAAATTGAGGAAATTATAGACACATTAATCAAAATTGTCAGTTGTACCGAGATTGTAATCTGAAAAGAAAGTAACGGTTGTGTTGGAATAGTTGGTTGAGTCAGAACTGAAGTAATGCCAGTTTAAACAGGGATATGAGAGGTCACGTTAGGAATAAACAAACCAGCAGTAAGCATAGCATTCGATGACCAAAATGGATTTTGGTGTAACGAAGAAGCATTGGGAGTTCCTGAAACTAGTTGAGCCAAGGTTGTATAACCATGTGGAAGCATAGGCCCACTGTTTTAAGGAGGTGGTTGGGATGGAACTCTTCCTACATAAGCAAAACACTAGGAGGTTGAGGTCCTTCGGTGGAAAGTCATATTCAGAATCATTATCAACACTAGGAGTGTGACTAGCGTAGACTTCCAGAGGACCCCAAGGAGAGGTTGGAAACTCACCTGCTGATGCCATAGGGGGAAATAGTTGACAAGGGGGAACCTGAGATGGTCATGGAGATAAATCCAAAGGAACACCAAGTTGATTGTATGGACTATAAGGCTGTTGAGGAGATATCACCAACAGATCAAAAAACGGATTCCGTGGAAATAATACAAACCTATGTGGACAGGGGTTTCTGGATCAGACTCCTGAGACGACGATGAGTCTCGAGGAGGGGGATGAGAAGCAAGGGGTTGGATACTTGGGACAATTCCACGTTCAAATCCTTGAGCTTCAAGTGACTGTGAAAGTTCAAGACGAACTCTTTGTGATGACCCTTCAGTATCAAATGATGAAGGGGAATGGTGAGGTGAATGCAATGGTTCATCCACGATGACTTTATCCTAAAAGTAAAAGGAAGAGAGATGATTTTGTTGAGGGCTTTAAAATTAAAATTTTCAAGGAATTACTCAATATGAGGTCAAGAATCAAGTGCATGTGTTTGACATATTATCATTGGCAGTTAAGTGTATAACTTAAAACAAAAAATAAATAAAAAATGGTTATACTAAGCAAGAGGGTTTACCAAGCATCCGTGAACCATTATATAAACCTTAACCGAAACCAAGGACTTAACATACGACAACCGATCTCCCTGAATGTTGTGTTCAGTGTATCACGTTTACAAGGCAACTGACACGATTACATGTGGCTAAAGTATAGAAACCTAGTGGGGTCTCCCAATATATACTCGACGGTATAGGGAGCACAAGTCCGTGTTAGTGTTGTCTAATGCATAACCATTCGGTGAACGTGTTCCCATATACTTTCCATACTGAAGTGCCTCCTATATACCCAAAAGTATTGGATAACCTTCGATATAATTCCGTACTATAACGGGATTTCACCCCCGGGTTATAATGCAAGCAGTTAACAACAACTTCTATGTTTAAAGACGTCGAAAGACATCTCTAGCCTAGACCTCTAGATATTTGTGTTAGGTTACAAATGCAGCTTAGGTTAATTGAGGTTAATTTTAAGTTTATCTTGAATTAGGTTTCAATTTTATGGCTCAACGATGTCACTTGAATTCCTGTGACAGAACTAAATGAGAAAAAATGAAATATTTTCATTCGATGAGAGCTAAACTAATGAGGGAAGAGAGACAACCAAACAATGAATCAATCAAGCAAAAATGCACAAAATGTATATCCCTAACTTTTTGAATGCAAGATGTAAAGAATGAAAACTACTCTTTCAATTTCACTAATGAATGCAATGCCAAAATCCAATCTTATGAAAAACAAAACCACTTTCTTTCACTAAGATGCACTAATATTTTTGTTCTTTTTATTTCACTTTGATTCAAAATGCAAACTAATGCATAAGCAAAAGAAAAAAGGATTTCAAAACAACTAAAATGAATATTTCATTCACTTTGGTTCCGAACAAAAATCGTTCCAAAAATACTTAAATGAAGAGATTCTTGCACTTTTCTTTGCAAAACAATGAAATCAAAACAAGCATACACGTTCAGTTTCACCAAAGCAAAGAATTGTAATCTACGTTAGACAATGGAGCAAAAGTAATTTTTAGAGTACAAATATGATCCAATACTAATGAAAACAACTCTACAAATATGAACCAAAAGTAAATTGAAAATGGTGTTCTGATCGTAATCAAACTCCTAAATGAAGGCAATTCATCTCACAAAGAGAAGCCAAGTGATGAGTGAAGGGTGACCTAGACCTAGAAACCCTATAATACAACCTAACTTCAATCACACACCAACAAAAGAAAAGAGACAATTTCAACCAATAAAGGAAAACAATCAAGGTAAACACAATGAAATCATTGTCGGAAAATACTAGGGGGGGGTGTGAATCAATATTCCTTAGCAATTAGCACTTTTAAATATTTTCAGAGCATTAGTTAATCTTCAATTATTATTAACGTTTATGCAGTAGTAACAGTGAATAAAAGAACATAGGAGGCACAAAAAATTTAGATGGAAAAACCCCCTCCCGATCAAAAACCACTGAACGCTTTTCTAATAATTCTTTAATCTTCAACTCCAATTGAAAAGAAAGCTCCAACTTCTAAGAATCTAGAAAATCATTCTTCTCCAACTCCCACTGGATGGAAGCTCCAACACCTGAGATTCTTCAGTAGTCAATTGAACGGATGCCCCAACACCTAATGAGCTACAACTCACCCTAGCACCACCCTACCACCCTGAATTTTTCACAGGCTTGAACCTGTTGGTGACTTCATGCACCAGCCTAGCACCACCCTACCTCCCTATAGAAGAATAAAAGAAGAATGGATTCCCGTACCAGGGAAAATGGTCCACTTTACAATGATATAGAATGATGTAGAAGAAGAAGACACACTAGACTATAACCCAAACTATGACACAACCACCTAATGATGATCCTAGGCCTCCCGATATTGCCTCTTCAACTCTTGGAAGATAGACACTTGTACAACTTTTACGATGACTATGTATAATGATACTTTTACAATGATTGTATGCAGTGCTTCCCACTTGAAAACTTCATGTGGTCAACTTATTGTTGTTGTTATGCACCTTGATTGTTGCTCTTGTCATGCTACCCTTTCTCACTCTTCAAAACATTATATTATGCAGTGAGTCTTCTCTTGATGGACATATAATACCTACAAAAAGTCTTTAAAGAAATACCCATGACATGATAATAGAAAAACTTACCTCATCCTCCAGAACATATGTCAGTGCTAAACAAAAACAACAAATTAGAATACAATGAAACTAATGCAATTAAGAGATGAACATGCATATACAAAAGATACTTACCTGTAGCTTACCTTTGTTGCATCATTTTGCTGCACCTTGCTCTTTGATGCCCTAGAAAGTCTGGTCCTTTTCACCCCTTGACAACACTTGATCTAGTTTTTCTTGCCTTCTTGGAGCACGATATTTAATCTGATGTATCTCTGTGATTTTAGATCCCCAACATGTGATCTTTGGTCCTGTAGAACCCCCTAAGTTTTATTTCCAATGCCACAGGCCTGACCCGATTTGGACTCTTCACGACAAAGTTATGCCCAATCTCTCACAATGACCTAATTATGTACTAGTTCAGTAAAGCGAACTTGTACGACGTACCACGTGTCATTGTTTCCTCCTTCGGCTCTGAAATTGATACACAGAAAACTAAAGTTCATGCACAGTCCATCGTGACAAACATGACAACATGACAACCATATCGATTATTGGAGCTTTATAACACAAGTCATTGTGATGTTTACAATGTCAACCATACATAAATATGTACATATACCAAAAACTCATTTTCCTCCACTGGCAAATAATGAAGCATACATAGCCCACATCTAATTAGTTATCTCCCATGTGGCTTCATTGAGCCCAACGTGCATCCACTATAATTTAACTTGCTTGATTTCTCTCTTCTGGAGCATGATATGTTTCCACTGCAATATGCACTGAGGTTCTGACTAGAATTCTTGTTCTGACTCCACTTATAATAAAAACCAATCAATAACATGACCAACATATTTTACATATCTTTTAAGTAATGAAACATGGAAAAAATCTTAGACTTTCATTGTTAGAGGAAGTGTAAGTCTGTAGGCCACTAGTCCAATCCTATCAAGGATCTAGAAAGGCCCGCTATACTGAGGTGCCAACTTGGCACATGATTCAATCCTCAAAGAGCTCTTCTTGGGCTTGATGTGCAATTACACATGCTTCCCAACCTAAAACTCCTAAAATGCCCTGTGATGGTCTACATATATCTTATGCAAGCCTTATGCTGCCTTTAGATTCTTCTTTTTAACCTGCATTTTATGTTCCATTTCTACCAAAAATTTTGGTCCTATCAATACCCTGTTCACTGGATCACTCCAGTTGATGGGAATATTACAACTCCACCATAAAGTGCCTCAAACAAACTCATCCTGAGTGACTCCTAGTACCCATTATTCTAAGAAAACTCAACTAGTGGAAGATACTAGTCCCACTTTCATTGTTGATGCATTACATACATCCTCAACATATCCTCCAAGATCCTATTGACCCTCTCTCTCTACCCATCTATTTGTGGATGATAAGTTTTACTAAAGGCCAACTTTGTACCCAAACCTGAAAATAAATCCTTCTAAAACCTGGAAGTGAACTTAGAATCTTTGTCTGACATAGTCTTCTTCGGAACACCATGCAACCTCATTTTCTTCATGATGAAGATTGGTGCTACCTCACTAGATGAATAAATAGTCTTCATTGGAATGAAGTGAGTTACCTTTCTCAACCTGTCGACCACAGCCATGATGGAATCATGCTGCTTTGATGTCCCCGAAAAACCTATAATGAAATCCACGGAAAGGACCTCCCTTTTCCATTATGCAATCATAATAGGTTGTAACAAACCAGCTAAGTGATTACGCCCAGCTTTCACCTACTGACAACCCAAGCATTTAGCGACAAAATCTGACACTTCCTTCTTCAGATTCGACCAATAGTATAAATTCTTCATCGTTGTCAATGTCTTTTGATATCCTGGGTTACCTTAATATTGCTTGACATGAAAGTCCCTCAAGATAAATTTCTTGAGCTCACTGTCATCCAACACATACATTTTTCCCTTGAATCTAACCAAGCCATTTGTTGTGAGACAATAGTCGACATCCTAATCACCTATACCCTAATGTAACCTGTGCTTAAGTTGTTGGTACCTATCATCCTATTTTCCTTCCTATAGGATATGGTCCTGTAAATTTGTCCCATAAGCACTCATAACTGCAACATGGTTTACCTGCACTCTCCTACTGGGAGCATTTGCAACCTTATTCTCCTTCCCCTTAATATACTTGATTTCAAATCCGAACTCACTGAGCATGGCCAACCATTTATCTTTCTTGGCATTCAAATTTGATTGGTCAAATAGGTACCTCATCCCACTATGATCGCTCATCAATACAAACCTTTTGCTAAGAAGATAGTGCCTCCACAGCTTCAACGCGTGAATGATAGCCGCCAACTCAATATCATGAGACATAGTTATGCTTGTGCTTATTAAGTTTCCTTGACTCATAACACACCACATGTCCCTCCTGCATTAGGACTCCACCAAGTCCTCTCTTGCAAGCATCTGTGCAAAACACACACTCTTTATCTAGATCTACAATCTTGAGAACTAGGGCATTTTTCAACAACTGCTTCAACTACTTAAAACTTGCTACACATTCTTCTATCCATTCAAATTTGTTTCCTTTCCTTTGCAAGGATGTAATAGGATATGTGATCCATGAGAAGTTCCTAATGAACCTCCTATAATGACCTATTAACCCCATGAATGATCTGACCTCATCCACATTTCTAGGAGTTTCCCATTCCAGGATAACTCTTATATTTTCTGGATCCACTGCTATGCATTCTTTGGAAACCACATGCCCCAAGTAATGTACTCTTTTTGAAAGAAACTGCATTTTCTATGCTTGGCATACAACTAATGCTCTCTTAGCAATTTCAATACCTCTACTAAATGTTCAACATGCTCTTCCTTAAATTAGAATATATCAATATATTATCAATGAATTTGATAACAAACTTGTTTAGATAAGGATGCAAAACACTATTCATCAAGCACATAAGAGTAGTTGGAGCATTAGTCAAACCAAAAGGAACTACAACAAACTCATAATGCCCATACCTGATCCAGAAAACAGTCTTGTTTATGCGTACCTGATGGTATCCTTATCTTAAATCAATCTTTGAGAATACCTCTACTCCCTTCAACTAGTCAAACAAATCATCAATCCTCGAAAACAAATACTTTTTCTTGATGATCACCTTGTTCAGCTACCTATAGGCAATTCACAATCTAAGAGTGCCATGATTCCTTCTTCTTCACAAACAACATTGGTGCACCCCAAGGCCACACACTTGGCCTAATGTATCCCTTGTCAATCATTTCCTTCAACTGCAACTTCAATTCCACTAGCTCTAGAGTATTCATCCTGTAAGGTGCCTTCAATGGTGGTGTTGCCTTTGGTACCAACTCAATAGAAAAGTCCACTTCCCTGTGAGGAGGAAAATCTAAAATCTCTGTTGGAAGCACATCTTGAAGCCACAGTAATATATGGTGGCTCTCAAATATTTCTGCAGACTCAATATCCTTAACCTTGTCATTGGAAATATGCCGGACTAAAAATAATACACACCCCTTTATGTGACTGTGTTTGGCTTGCATAACTGTAATCATCTTCACCGATGCAGGCTTCTTCTTTCCTTGCAAGTTACTCTTTTCCCCATTATCATCAAGGCACTCAATAAACTCGTCATAACTATCTACTTTGGTCCCATGGAGATACAACCAATCCATGCCCAAAAGCATACTATACGATCCCAATGGAAGCACATTTAGATGCATTGTTGTAGGCATACCATTCAACTCAAATACACAAGCTCTTACCCAGTAATGAACTCTCTTCCTAGTACATGTAGCCAACTACACCAGCTAAGACTCTTCATGCACTTATTTCCTCAAACCACACTTATCCACCATGTCAGGATTAACATAACTATAATTACATCCAAGGTCAATCAAAATAGAAACAACTTGACCACAAAGCTTACCTTCCATCTCAATAATGGATGCTTAGTGATCTTCCTACTTGTTGTCCACAATTGCATAAATATGAGGAATGTTATGGCCCACATTCCCAACCATTTTATCCTCCTAATCGCTATAGATCTGAGGCCCGCCACCCTGGTACAATGAAAAATCTTTCTTGTGATGATCTTTGCCACATAGCCAACACTACAATGGTCCCTTACCATCGCCTCTATTCTACTTCTCTCTAGGCTGTGACCCATGTCCCTTCTCAACTGCATTAAAATTCTTGTAAGAAACCACATTCTCTTTCTCACCTGCATCCTGATGTGTTCCCCTCTATGGTGGCCACTTCCCTTTAACTTTCTCATTCCGCTTCAAATCACGCTTACGCTCAACTTTACGCTTTGGAAAATGCTTCAGTTTCTTGATGGCTTCCTCTAACGACCGTGGCTAATCAAACTCAATCTAGTCCCTATATAATGTTGGCAACCCACTGATGAACCTTTGAATCTTTGCTTCTCATCCTTAAGGTAAGGCACATGCCTCAACATCTCCAGGAACCTGCTGGTATACTCATCATCTATCATGGAACCCATATGCAACTCATAAAACTCCTTAGATTTGTCATCATAATATCTCTCAGATAAGTACTGCTTCTTAAAGAGTATCTCAAATTCATCCTAAATCAACTCTTCTTCTCGAATGCCCTTGACATCCTTCAGATATTCCCACCATATATCTTCTTTTCCTTTCTGATTGAAGGTGGTTATTTTAGCTTTCATGTTTTTTGAATAGTTATGCAATTTGAAGAATTTATCCATCCCAAACAACCTTGCCTCTGCATCTTCTGACTTCTTCATCTCTCCATCAAATGTAGGTGCCTTTACTTTCCTGAACTCCTCAAGCAAGCACTCACTCCTCTTATGATGGCAGTGATGACTTTGATGTTGTCTCTTGGATGAGGAACTAGAGTGATACACATGCATACCAATCCTCTTGTTAGGTATATCCAATTATATTCCACCTTTGACTGTGTCCCCTCTATACAACTTGTATCCTAACTGAGACATGCTACCATAGGCTCCATTAGTATTCTCTTCCTGCTCTTGACCAATCCTCAGTTGTCTTGGTCTCTACAAGTTTGAAAAACTTTGAAGCATGACTTCATTGACCTTTGCCTATTTTTCCCGAGCCCTTGCAAGTCTTTCCTAAGCCTCAACCAACTTGTAATTGTCGACCTTGCAATTTCTGATCTTTTCCCTCAAACTCCTCAATGTCTCTGATGTAACAGGAGAATACCCATCTCCTTGTTGCCAAACTAATCTGTAGGGAGAGTCACGTGAACTATACTCTACCATTTTTCTCTTCATCCTTGATTCTCTTATTCCTATAAGTATACCATGTCAGATAAACCAAGTAGATACCATAACCAAAATCATACCTCAATGACATTCAGGGGAGGCTTATCTCATCTGCAAAATCAGTCCACATTAGCACAATACATTTATAATCATAATCATATCAATATGTCAACACCATGCATGACAATACAAACTACATACATGACCTCATGCATGACAACCATAACCATTATAATGAATGCATAACCACATGCACCTATCCCATCTGGTCCAAGTTTTTGAACCATGCTCTGGTACCACTTTATAACACCACCTCTCATATCTACCCACTTTCACCGACATGTCTGGGGTAAACATGAGCTGAGGGATAATATGAAAAGACTCAATCTACTAGACAACCTTAAGGAAATGGAGCCAACAAAACAAGACGTTAGTGACTTCCCTTGGGTGCTACAGGACCACCAGAAGCTAAACAACCACTCCAAGTGCCCAACCCATGAGTTAAATTTCTTTTTCACTAACCTAGAGCCTCAGTCACTCCCATGAAAAGGCCTCCATGCGAATGGAACCCTCAAGTGACTCCCACAAGCTTACTTCTTATTGACTGTAGTATTTTACACTCAGTTTTGTGCTAGCGACCCCAAGATCTGAGCCACTTTTTCAGGGCTAGGATCCATAACTCTGCTTAGAACTTAGTGAAACTCCCATAAATGATAAATTACACAGAGACAAAGCCTCTAACACAAAACTTAATCAAGGACTTGACATAGCCTAATCTAACCATGATAGTCATTCCGTCAAACACACTGAGAACATAAGATCTAAAGGTAGTGAATGCATATCTGAACATAGGGATATGAAACTTATATGAGGTTTACCAAGAAGGACTAATGCCCTCTCACGATAACTGTAATAACATCTATTAGGTCATACATTCATTAACCATTCATTTATCAATCAAACATGATAAGAGCCTTAACTTGGATATGTCTTAAAACCATGCTTATAACCAATATATGATCAAATAAATAACAATGATAGAATGACCATTAAAGCCACATAATAACAAGTACATTTACTCATAAGATACAATGAGAAACTTAGCTCTTATTGAAAAGCCAACCAAGTCAGGGACTTTCACATACCACCTGACCATAGATTGGGCTGAACCAAATCTTTATTTCAGCCAATCACCCCCATGCCATATTCCAAGCATGAATGTGGGATCTCATGGGATAAACCAATTTGTAAACAACCAAGGGAATCCATAGGTTAAATCACCTCCACAATCACACTACCACGATCTCACCTAAACCGGTCCCCATATCACAAAACCAAACCAAGCTTTGATGCCTCATAATTCCTTCGCCATCCCTTGAGGAATTTCCCTGTCTCCACCCACCTGTTGAAGGCTTCCCAGAGAAAACTATCTCCATCCCCAACTCTTGGGATTTTCTTGAGACAATCTCACTCGGTTCTAAAACCTTCAGGGAATCCAAAACTCAACCAAGAATGAATCCCATCACACAATGACTATCTGGAAATGGAAAGGCAAGGCTAAAACCACTGTCGAAACTTGGAAAAACCCATGTCGATGATAACAAATGAACCAAATACATGCATTAATATACCATGCATGCCAAAACTAGATAGGAAATCATATATGCAACCTATTACCTACAAGTATTCCCACTGAAGTCACTTGATCCAACCTTTCCTTGCTTGATCCTTGCTTTCCTTTGCTTTCCTTGTCCTCCCTTTGCTTGTTTGTTTCCCTTCTCCTCTTGGTGCTCTTCTCCTCTTTGAGACAAATTCCAAAATTGAATTCACAAAACGCCCCAAAATGATGCTATAATGTCTTTTTATTATCAATGCCTCTAATTTCTTCATTTTTCCTCTATTTCCCTTCAATTTCCTCCTCACCTGCAACCTATGACCTTTCACCTTCCTTTTCTCATATTTTCCATTATTTTCACAATTAAAATATCAAAAATGTATTTTTACCTTTTCAAAGCCTTTGCCAATTTCCCTTTAACCATAATACACAACAAGTGATGCCTACTATGATGCTTTGCCCAACATTCAACTTGGAATACATCTCCCATGAACTTGGTCATATTTTGCCTTTATTAACTTTATTACATGGACTTTTAACCTTGGTTGTTACAAAGTACAAGGCCAGATTTGTGGCCAAAGGATTCTCTCAGGTAGAGGGAGTGGATTATTAGGAAACTTTTGCACCAGTTGCAAGATATTCCTCAATCAGATTCATTCTAGCATTGGCTACATAGATAGGGTGGAAAATCCACTAGATGGAAGTGAAGACCGCCTTTCTTAAAGGTGTTGTTAAGGATGAAATTTACATAGAGAAGGCAGAAGGACTTGAGACATAAAATTGAGATTCGCATGTGTGCAGACTCAAGAGATCATTGTATGGTCTCAAACAAGCGCCTCAAGCATGGTACACTCAGATTGATATTTATCTCAGTGGATTGGGTTTCACCAAAACTGAAGCAAATGCAAACCTCTATCTCATTATGGTAGATGGTAAGTTGCTTATTCTTGTTTTGTATGTTGATGATTTAATATTGATAAGTGATGAGCAGTTGATCTGTTCTTGCAAAGAGGATGTTCCAAGGGAATTGAGATGAAATACATGGGGCTAATGCATTACTCCCTCAGGCTCGGAGTATGGAAAAGTGATGGTGAATTTTTTATGTCTCAGGGGAAGTATGCCTCTAAAATACTTCAAAGATTTCACATGGAAAATTATAAGCCCATGGGCACACCTTAAGCTACAAACTAGAGGAAGGAGAACGCGACTTCAGGTGAAGAGGTTGATGCTACCATTTACAGGAAGCTTGTCGGGTCTTTAATGTATCTTATGAACACAAGATTCAGAATGTGTTATGTTATAAAGCAGTTGAGTCAAGTTATGGTGAGGCCTGCCAAGTTGTATTGGAAGCCACCAAAGCATGTGTTATTGCACCTCAAAGGCACTGTTGAGTATGGATTATGGTACAGGAGAACAATGGAAGTGAAGCTCCAAGGCTTCACCGATGCAGATTAGGTAGGGAGTCCATCAAACAGGAAAAGTACTTCAGGTGATATCTTCATTGGTGGGTCCACACTATGACATCCAAACTCTTAAACAACCATGCATAGGAAGCCTAAATGCTAGTGATGAGAGGAGGGAGCTACTCATAATTTTGGATCTGCATATGAATCTATGCTTTGTCTAGCTCAATGTGTGGATTCATTTTCTTGTGCAAGTAAAGAGGGGCTCCCTGTACCTCATTATCCATTCTTGCATGTGCGCAATAGAAGTGTGAATGTCTTTGAGTGTTTGGGCTGTCTACGTGCACTGTTACTAAAAGCCATATAAATGGACAACCACTATGTAGACGGTAACAAATATTCTATACATCAAGAACTTGATTGTCGAAATCGTGACTTCCACATAAGCCTTAGAAGCCTCGGCCATGGTAATTAGATGTCTTCTAACATCTTGTACAATCACCCTTTATTCTTTGTTCGCAGGTGATGTATGATCATCCGGGAGTTGCTTTCTTCGTGCCTATACAATCCTTTGTTGTGTCTCGTCAAATGCCAGATTGTGAGCATCCATCTCTAGATCATCATCAAGGAGAACAACTTCTCTTTGCTCGCTCGGGACTGGTTGTGGTTCTGGAGGTGGCAGAGACTATGGTACAACCCCATATGCCCTTGGCATTAGATCGATGTCTTGGTCCTCTAGCTCTGGTTCCATCTCCACGTCTGTTACCTCAACCAACTGCTCAACTTGTTGGCAAGTTCCCGAACCTACACCTCCTCACCCTGTTCATCATTTGTTGGTTGCTCTACTGCTTCAACCTATATTTGCACAGTTTTCTCGATCAATGCGCCTTGTCCTTATTCCTATTCTTGTTCCTGCCTTTCTTCATTCTCTCTCCTCCTGAGCTCTTGTTCTACTTTCAGCTTCTTCTCCGTCTCCTAAAATCTCCTTTATGTCTCTTTCAATATTTGCTTGTCCCTCTTTCTCTACGCTACTCTCTAGTCACGATGTTGCCTATTTTCTTCTCTCCAAACCTACTTTCTCAGTAAGTGGATATTCTTTGAACTTATAGCTTTGCTTAGCCTCTGCACTCTTGGAAATATCCCTCTTGGCTTTGTCTTGTGCCATTTTGTTGCTCACTGTTGTTGTTATTGTTGCTTTGCTCAGCCTGCAGTGTTGCTTTCCATACCACAACCATGTTGACCAATTCATTGAGCCTATAGAAGTTATAGAAATACCTCCAAGGATCTTCCTCTCGCCAATGACATGCCTCATGGACCCAATGGAAGTACACCTTCACACAATGGCTCTTGCATATGGAATGTGGATCATATGGATTGAAACTCTTGGTGCCAAACTCAAACTTCTTCGAGTCCTTGGTCTTGACATCTGCATCTTTCATGGTACAGATCTCGTACAACCCAATCCGCAAAGGAAGAGTAGGCCATGGTGCCTTCTTCCTCCTATGTAGTGTTGTTGACAACCCTGTGGATATGTAGTATGCAACCTCTTGCATGACCAACTTTTTCATGGTAAACCTCAGTAGCTCATGCGGAAGCTTCTCCATGCTAAACATCCTGATGAAGGTACCGCTGGGTGAGGCATACCAATCTGCAATGTTGAGCAATGTATGCATCGCTTCCTACGACATGCAAGGTGGTTCTTATTCAAATATCATCTTGTACAACAGGGTGATGAAGTGGTCAAACAACCTCGTCATGACTCCTCGATATCCAAACTCAGAGAGTAACTTGCAATAAACATTCACAACTTCTTTTGATGGCATGCATGTCCATCCCATGCTAGGGAACTGTTGTTGGGCATAGATTGCATCAAGTAGGTACGCGGATATACAGAATCTTGCTTGTCCATCCTTAGGCGGTTCCAGGCATTTGAACATGCAGTTTTAGCTAAAGAGCCAACATGTTCGACCAGTTGAAAGGCATTCCTTCATTTGCCAACTAGTACAACCTAACAACCCAACTCTGCGGGAAGGCCTCTGTGCTCTCTTGACCATACAAGCGACATGCGAATATGACCAAGATTTGGTAAGCCTTCCTGAGTGAAGTCAGGTGTTGTCTTAAACTTCAATGGCTCATTTACCCAACACTTCAAGATATCTCTTGAGTTCACATTATTGTTGGGAGTGAAGAACAATGCATCCATGTAATTCACCAGCTACGGCAAGTGATACATTTTATGGTAGTTTTCATTCCTTAAGGTGGAGAGTTGTGTTCCACTGGTGATGCTCAATGTCATCGTCTCAAGATTAGTATGTGAGACAAACCAGTGAATGATATCCACGAATGAGAAGGTGGGGTACCTACATGCAACCATGTACAAGCCTAACTTATGAATGATGTCATAGACCTGACGATCTTCCAGATCTTCCTTGAAAAGTGGTTACAAATATGTACTTTATCTCTTGCCATGTGATCTTAATGTCCTTCCCTACGAACAACTGTGTGTCTGCATAGACGGGCAAGTTTATTGGCACATTCTCAACCACATCTCCAGTTCTGCTCTCTACAGTGTCCTTTCATCCATCTCTCTTGGAAACCATGATGTTTATACTTCTGAGAGACTGCTCAACAAGTGACGTACTTAGAGACAGAGAGGACACTCACAACAAGAAAATGTCAGTTTAAAAACACAATGAACTTCACGGGTCGATCATGCAACATATCAGGTGACAGTTGGGCAAGATTGCATAGTGGTGACTCTAGGAGTCCAGAGACTATTAGCTAGAACTGTGCATTGTGGAGTCCCAATTACTAGTGAGCTTACTGTTGACTCGAACTACATAGAGCGCAATCTAGTTGGGTTCACTATGCAATAGAACAATGCAATGTGCAGTTTAGTCGGGCTTGACTGTTGGCTGGGACTGCGCAATGCGCAATCTTAGTGGGCAAGACTAGGCACTAACTCCTAGAAAATCGCAGAGCATAGTTGGAGGCTAGTGACAGGTAGTCTTTGCGCAATTCCTGGGGCCAAGGCAAAGCCTCGAATTCAGGAATGCGCAGAGCATGCCGATGGAAGCAAGATCTGAGCCAAGGCAACGCAGATTTGCCCAAGGGCGACTTGAAAATGAGTAGATTCTAAAGTGAAAGCAAGGGATTGTGCAGACAAGAGTGAATGATCATGCATGCAATCAAAACCAATGCAAGAACCAGTGAAACATACGAACAACAAAGTTCGTGGAGAGGGTTTTCGTAATGATGACCATTAGTGCAAAAACAATGTTATGAATGCGACACTTAGGAAAGTCAATGCAAAACTTGAAACAACACTTATACAAGTTAAAACAAACCAAAACGCCAACGGTCATTCAACAAAACATGCAAAACAACACTCACACAAGCCAAGGAAATAAAAGCGACAAAAAAAAGCAGCACCGGACTTGAAAAGCAAAACTTACCTGGAGAAGTTATGTCAATTATGGTGAAGGTTCCTAGATGCCTTGGGAATGCCATAACTCCAAGATCGAATGTGTAGAATGAGCTTTGGGGCATCCATTAAATAGATTTGGAAGTTTTAGGGTTTATGATGCGCATGCCGCAAATCTAGGAAAAAGTGACACTTGGCGGGAAGTTTCTAAAATCGACTTTACATGTAACTCCCAGTGCTAAAACTAGATCCCTATTTTTCAGGGATGGTTTTTGCTTTTTTCTTTTTCTTTTTCTTTTTCTATAAAAGCTATCATGCATGCATGGGAAGATTGCGCAGTTCGGGAGGGAACCGGGCAACTTGCCAACACATGCAACAGATAGCAAATTGAGGAATGCTTCTGCACCATTCCTGAGTTGAGTGGCTCTGGCTGCCTCTCATGCTTTGCCCAATTTCCTAGCTGAAGACAAGTTGTCAACTAGGTCTGCGTAATCCCTAAGCCGAAGCCCATTTCCTGTGTTGATTTGGGGTAGCATCGAATGTGCTATAGCCATAAAAATTGGTGGAGAGGCTAAAGCACATGAGATCTCCAAGACCCATAAATGGTTTGAACAGATTGTACCCGGTTTGTTAGATATTAAAATAATTAATATTTTTAATGGAGTTCCTAAGTCTAAACTTAGGAAAAATAAAATATTAATGGGTATTAATATAAAATTGGGTTAGAAGGTTCCAAAAGTCATGGATCAAGCCAAATCTAATCTTAGTCGTTGATTAGAGATTTAATCTCGGTCATTGATGGACCAACGAGAAAAGTATAAGAGGAGGCTTGAGGGTCAGTTGGAGAACACACCAAAGTGATCAATCATTAGATTTACTAGAGCGAGGTTACTAAGCAAAGTCGAATCAGTAATGAGCAACAAGGGGCAGTGAGTACTGGACAGAGAGGCAGAGACAGTTCCAAGAGACAAGCACAGAAGCAGAGAGCGAGAGCAGTAGCTAGAGCAGGCCATGCAGAGCCCAACAAAGACAACATAGAGCCCAGAGGGACAACGTCATCCATGCAAAAGGTAGAGGGAGTGATGCAGAGGGTCCCAGAGGCTGCACAGTGCCTCAGAGGGCTAACGCAGTGCAGCAAAAGGCTAACGCAGAGGCCATAAGGGCCAGCGCTGAACTTCAGAGTTGCCAGAGATGGTTTCCTGGTACAGGTATTCTGAATACCTGTTTCTGAATAGAGAGGTATTATTGCCATGTATTTTTATCTGTCGAGTGAAGTGGTTAGGAACCCAGTTGTACTCAAGGAAATAATGCATAATAATGAACCCTCAGAATAGCCGCATCGGTTTCCCTACATTGGGTTTTTCCGAGGACATTTGTCCAAAAATAACGGTGTCACTTGTGTGTTTGTTTTCTTTCAGTCGATGATCTGTAGATGTTGTGATTGTATTGTATTTATTTCGGTATTTAAATGTTTTAAATAACTTGTTTAGAATTGACAAGTAGAAGAAATAAACCAACAGAATATAGATTAATTTTCTAATGGATAGACTTAGAAAATTCAACATTGTATCAGAGGGTGGTTGCAGATCATAGGAAAGTTGAAGGCATCATCTGAGCAGAGAATTTGCAATAGATTCAGCTGTCCCGAGTGACAGAGCTGATCCTTGCAGAAAGTGACAGAGTAAGAGTTGATGCAAAGGGACATCGTCATTAGTCCAGTCCTAAGAGAGGCCAATTTCTAGCCAAGGAATCTGGATCAGTGTTGTAGTTGCACAGACAATCAGAGAGGGACAAATTAACGGTTGGTAGAAGGATTTCCATGAGGGAAATCGGGACTCAGAGGGAGTCTAGAAGAGAACTTCCAGATGGGAAGTAGAGAGACTTGAAGGAGTCGAACCAAGAACTTCCAGACAGAAGTAGAGACTCAGCAGGAGTCCAACTGAGAACTTCCAGGCAGGAAGTAGAGAGACTCGAAGGAGTCGACATAGAAGAGTAGAGACATGGCCATGAATGGGCTTAGGGATCAGGATAAGCTAGACGGAGTGTACAACTTTGTGGTCTAGAAGGCCAGGATTGTGTCAATTGTAGACAGACATTGCATCAAGGGCTTCACCTTGAGAGTAACGGCTATCCCAGTTGACCCGATAGCTAATGAAAGGTACGAGGAGGCAATGGCCAAGGAAAAATGCATCATCCTTGACGGGGTCAAGGATCATGTGGTCCAACATATTGCCAAGAAGGAGATGACAGAGGAAATGTGGGATACCTTGAAGACATTGCACCGGCATACTTCCGTGTAGACGAAGATGCTACTCGATAATCAACTATGGTCATACCAGATGCATAAGGGAGAGCAGACAGATCTCTTCCTCGGCCAGTTGAAGGAGATCCGAGACCAACTAACTTCCATAGGAGCCACGCCGAATTAAGAGTTGATGGTAAGAAATGCACTAAACATAGTCCCTGAGGAGTGGGAGACATTTGTCCAGAGCATACTGGGCATGGCGAATCTTCCAGATTGGGAAGAATTGTGGGCGGCTCTTCATCAAGAAGAGATCAGAGGGATGACCAAGATGGGAAGTAGTAGCAAAGGGGTCAAGATCAAGATAGAAGAGGAAGAGGATGTGGCTCTGGCATCTGTAGGAAAGCAGGAGAAGAGGAAGAAGAAGGACCTCTCCAAGATCAAGTGCTTCCACTGTGGGGAACTGGGTCATTATTTGAACCGGTGTCTAAGGAAGAAGAGTAAGGGAGACGCTTCTGACTCAAAGGCAGTGGCAGCAAAGGTGAAGAAAGAAGTCGAGGAGGATGACGATTGTGCCATGAGTGCTCATGTGCCACTAGAGAAGAAGTGGGGACCTCAGGCTCATCGTATAGCCGCGGAGGATATCGAGCCCTAGTCAGGAGGACTACAAGCGATGAGGGGCAGGATCCTTGAGGTACCCAACCTCTTGGATTATACCTTGCTACGGGAGCCTCGAAGAGGAGTAGCCAGACAAGTGGATGTCAGTAGAGAAAGATGTGGATGAAGCGGTGAAGAGTGCTAAAGTGCAGGAGTCCCTTGGCAAAGTGAGGCTAGTACATTGCAACAATGTGAGAGGCACAAGAGTGTTGAACCAGTGTAAGATGGCACATAGAGGTGTGAGACGGTGCGAGATGCTGGGAGTTGTTGTAGCAGCGCATAGGTCAGTAGAGGGAGAACTTGTTAGCGACAGAGGGAGGAGTGTTTCTAGCCTAAAATGGATGTCAGAAGTTGGGTGGGTCAGTTACTTACTTATCAATAACTAAGCTACAGTGGAGTAGCGGTTAGTAGTAGCATGATGCGGCATGATGAGAGGGGGATGCAGTGTTAGGAGGATGGACCAGGAGCAGCATAGATGCAAAGGGAGCTGCCATACAGATGCAACATTGGCAATGGCAAGGGCATGGGCAGCTGTACGGGATGCAATAGTGTAGAGGATGTTGGGAGGGAAGGCCTAGCATCAATACAGGTACGGTGCCAGATAATCAAAGTAATGCTCAATATAGAGTATTACTAGAGCACAGTCCTCGCTAAGAGGGAGTGTTGATTTTGGGTATCATCGGATGTGCTCTAGCCATGAAAATTGGTGGAGAGTCTAAAGCGCATGAGATCTCCAAGACCCATAAATGGTTTGGATAGATTGTACTATGTTTAGGAGATATTAAAATAATTAATATTTTTAATGGAGTTCTTATGTCTAAACTTAGGAAAAATAAAATATTAATGGGTATTAATATAAAATTGGGTTAGAAGGTTCCAAAAGTCATGGATCAAGCCAAATATAATCTTAGTTGTTGATTAGAGATTTAATCTCAATCGTTGAAGGACCAACGAGAAAAGTATAAGAGGAGGCTTGAGGGTCAGTTGGAGAACACACCAGAGTGACCAGTCATTCAATTTGCTAGAGCGGGGTTGCTAAGCAAAGTTGAATTAGTGATCAACAACGAGGGGTAGTGAGTACTGGATAGAGAGGTATAGACAGTGCCAAGAGACTAGTGGAGAAGCAGAGAGTGAGAGCAGCAACCAAAGTAAGCCACGCAGAGCCCAACAGAGACAATGCAGAGCCTAGAGGGACTACGTCATCCACGCAGAAGGTGGAGGGAGTGACGTAGAGGGTCCGAGAGGTTGCAAAGTACCTCATAGGGATGACGCAGAGGGTCCTAAGTGATGAGCACCAGTATTGCAACAAGAATTTTGCAACTCCTAGGGCTACCAACTTTACTTTATCAACTAGGGGTTCGTACAAACTTGGAGGTGACAGTGTTGTATACACAAATAAATGTGATGTGTCTGCTCTTTGTCACTGTTAAGCTGGCTATAGACTACTAAGGTTTTTCAAACCAGAATTTTATGGATTCAGAAGAAGCTTGATTACCAACGAGAAAAAGAGAAATCCACATTAAGGGAAAGCTTGTCTACTACAGTGAAGAAAAAGACTGAAATCAAATGCTAAAACATACCATTTTTCTAGCTAACTATTAAGAGGCTTTGCTTCAAAAGAGTGCTAAGT
>APFE031638044.1:4028-14638 GCA_000404065.3 Pinus taeda
AATCAAGTAAGGAACCAAGCGCAAGACTAAGGTTGGTATCCTTTGTTCCACTCTTATCTATTTTCATAAAGGAAAACAAAAGTAGTCTTTACTTGTTTGTTTCTAAGATAGCTACCAGTCTTAGTGGGAATAGCAGCTCCGAGTGGACACTATTCCCGGTAACACTTTCTTTATTTGTTTTTGTTGGAACCTTGGACTCCCTTTACCTAGGAAGTTGGCCTTTCATCCTTTACATTATTGGAGCTAGGTTTTTCCTTTAAACCTAAACCAGTCTCGATGAGAGGGAATATTTTCCTGCCAAGCATCTCATCCAATACTTTCTCCCCCCCTTAAGCTTCTGATTATGTGGCAACTCTTTATTTGAATTTTCTAGGTCATGTCTCAATGAGACTAATTCACTTTGTAGTCTCTCACATTAAGCTTCCTCCTCACTTAGTTGATTAGTTACATTCAATCTGCTAGCCTCTTCTTGTTGAGAATTTATATTAACTAACATTTTTCTCAACCTTTCATTCTCAAGCTCATAAACTTTCAGTTACTCCTCTTGCTTGATATTTTCCTCTGATAGGCCCTTGATCTCCTTTAGAGCAAAGATCAACTACTTTCTAAGAAATATCCTTTCATTTATATCCTTTTCTTCACTATCAAAGGTGATAACTGAGTTACCATAGATATATCATCCCATCTCTGTGTCCATGGAGTCTTCCATAGGTCTAAGGTTTATCCCTTCATAATTATTAGCTGGGCTATTCTTATTTACTCCTATGGATGAGCACACCAAGAATATCTCTTCTTCCTTTGAGTATTCCTCTTTTTATATTGAAACTAAAGTGGATCCATATTCATCACAATTACTAGATGCATAGCTATATCTATCTTCAAATAAGACACATGTACATCTAGATAATGAAGAACCTAGTTCTTTGCACTTATCACACAACAATATCTTACCTTCTGAGCAGCAAGACCTCCCTTCTAAGACTTCTTCCTCATCAACATGAGTGTGATGAGAAACAACTTCTCCACATTCTAGTTCATTTCTATAGTAGTAGGGATCCTTAGGCTCTTCTCGAGGCACATGGATATCTCCACCATATAGACATTTTAGTCTTTCCATCACTTCCATTTCCGACACACAATGCCTCCTTTTATCAGAATCTAGGTTAGCTGACCTCTTTGGATTTTTCATTATCCTCATTATTTTCTCTATATAGTACAGAGATATACATATCAACATCCAAGGACATCAAATAGGCTTCCATTCTAACCTTCTAGATTTCATACTAGAGCTTGTGACTTGATCTATATAAGAATGCAACTTCTTTGATTGTTAGCCAAGGTCAATTATCCATTATTTCCCTTTGGTCTACCTTCTAGAAATTAAAATATTCTTGAAGCAACATGGCTCTGATACGTGACCTCTTGGGAAGTCCTGGTTACTAGGTGAAAGCCCCGAAAGTGATGATTGACACTATGTGATTCATTTCACTAGTTTCAATCATGGAAAATTTTAGGGGCTAATATTCGCACCTCGGATAATTTTCCATGATTTTCGGAAAAAGATATTCGCCAATTTCCATTTTTTATAAAAAATATTCACCCAAATTTTAAAATATAAAAGAATTTTACCTTTAAAATCATCAATGTTATATAGAGAGTAATATAAAATCATTATAATATTGAATAATTTTACGAATACATCAATAAAATTTTATAGTTTGCTTATTAGGACTAGTGAGATTCACCAATGTTTCTAAAATGCAATATTATTTTCCATCCCTAAAATTTTACTTGGTTCCAATCCCACTTATTCACCCTTGTGAGCATCATCCGATGCAATAAGTGGTAAGTGGACTATTCAAAAATCATGAGAAACTAGTCAGTTACGACTATCTCTAATGGAGATGGTCATAGATGAATGACTTACTTAATGCAGTTGAATCCCAAAAAATGATATCTAATATAATGCACTACGAAAACCCCTCAATACTTAAAAAAAAATGATAATACTGAGACGGGGGGTGAATCAGTATTAATGATAATTTTAACTTTTTATGCCAATTTTCTTTTCCGATTCGTACTTGGAATCCATCTGTATAATGAGCAACAATATAAAATCAACGTATAAGAACACACCATGAGCAGCATACACATGAGACACAAGGTTTTAAGTGGAAACCCTTTTTGGGAAAAAGCCACCAAAACTTGTTGTTGTTATTGATGTAAATAAGAGCACATATTCTATTACATCAATATGTTTTCTAAGAACCCACTCACAGGAAGCACCAACGCCCTATGGTTGTTTTCTTGCACCGACTAGTGGGAAGCACCGGCTCCCTCTTTTTATAGATCCTTGTATAGGTTACTAGAAGGACCATGTGAAGCACCAATTTCATCTATTTGTTGCAAGAACAAACTTGCATCTCCTTGGATTTATGCAAGCACCAACTTGTAAGAGGCACCAACTCACACTCAAATAGGAACTGTATGTTCTTTGTAATTGACACTCACTCTACTTGATCTCAGCTTTGTTCTCTGCTAACTCTCCTGTAGCCCACTGAAAGAAGCCTTTCATCAGCATGCACTCAGCCTTGGCTTCTTTCTCTCCATAGCACACACATGACCTTACTCACACAGTGCAGGCACCTTTGGCATTACTCATAGTGCACGAGCAACTTTAGCCTTACACACAGTGCATAGGAAACTTTGGCCTTACTCATAGTAGAGCAGGCAACTTTAGCCTTTCTCACACAACACATATCTCGAGGTTTCTTACCTCTAAAAAGGCACTCCCAGCCTTTCTTTGCAGAGTAGGTTCTCTCTTAGCGTTACACAATAGTGCATGCACATAAAGCCTTTTCTAGTTATCTCTCTAGCTACTATACTTCTTCCCTTCACTTTTCTCATCTGAGCTTCTAGGTTTTGTTCCTCTACTACTCCCTGATCAATGCTTCGATTATGTCCTGTATTCAAACTATGTGAGTCTACCTCAACATGGATCTACCATTGTTTTGTCTCATATGACTTGGTCTCTACCACTACATTCACCATGAGAATGGGAACCTGACTGTTTCTCAATACTAGTAATGAATTATCAATCAACTTGCACACTCAAACCAGGAAGAGTCATCTCTGTGTGGAACTCTCCTATTACTAAGGCTCTCTGTGCTTATTCATTGTTTCGCATGATGTGGTTGTACTTCAGCATGGCTTCTCTGTGGACCATTGTCCTTGTTCCCTTGTCTCAGAGCTTTTTCTTGATCTTTGAGAGTCTCCATTTATCCAGTGACCAACTCCTTTGTGTTCAATTACTCTTCAGCTGCTGACTCATCCAACCTTCAATACTCTTTTGTGCTGCTATATCATATTTTTTACACCGCAGTGCAATATCAAAGCCCAAACATCTCGTAACTCCATCTCGTAATATCATAAGAAGATGCTACCATATTACAATATTTCAATTGGCCTTTAGCCCTTTCTACTTAGCTCCTTATCACATCTCCAGCATTGGACCATTGCCTATGACCATCGGTATAGCACTTAGGAGCTAATTCCTTTAGCATCCTACTAGAGGCCTTTCTCCTCGTGTTATTTCTTTACACCCTTGGTTTTCTGGGCTGCATGACCAAATGTCGACAACATTAGAAGCTTCACATATCATACCTTTCTCCAAGATTGATTGAAAGAATAGTTTTGAAATATCCAACATCTAATATCCTCCATAGCACTTAGGTGCTAAGCCTCTCTCTATGCCCTTGGATCTTTAATTATTTGCGGCAATGGTGCTAGCCCAATATTGGAACCCCCTTATTAGAACTTTTTCAATAACCAACTATTAGAAAGTTTTGATATCCTCCATGCTATGATTGCCAACTTACTATATGACATCATTATTTCCACATGGTAACTCATATGTGACACGTGTCACTCAATTATGGCCATTTAGGCCCCCTCAAACACAAAAACTTCCTACCACATGTCCTTTTGTAATGTTACTTCATGTTGACGTCAGCTACCACTATACCTTATCGAAGCCAATCAGATACTGCCATGTGTCGTTATCAGAGCCAATCACATGTTTCCATTTGTCCTTATCGGAGCAAATCATATGCCACCACGTGTCCTGTTAGAGGAGACATAAAAGGGCCCACCGACCTTTGGTTTTGTGATGAAATCCTTTGTTAATCATTTATTGTCATTCCCAATGGTTTTTAACGATATTGGAACCTTAAACAATATCACAAATTTTTAAAGGTTTGCATTTTCAGAAGTTTTGATTGTCCAATTGCTAATTTTTTGATCTCCTCCGAGCTCCGATGCTACCTTCTCTGATGTATTGGACCTCCGATATTGTGACTACCAATAATGTGATGCACCAATAATGCAACTACCAATATCTTTGACCTTCGATATGTGATCGCCAACATCTCTAGATCTCTGATGTTGTGATCATTGATATCTCTAGTCCTCTGATTTGCGATCTTTGATATTCTAGAGTGTCAATCTCTGATATGTTGATATTCCTTCCTGCCTAATGTTTCAAATCCCTGAACTTCATCAGGTCATAACTTTTGAACCAAGAGCCCATTTGTGGACTTCTGCATATCATAGGAAAGCTCTTCTAGAGCACTTTCCAATGGAGAGGGTCTAGTGTAGTCTTTAAGCCCATATTCTACCTCTAATATGTCTGCAAGTGATATGATATTATTATGATCCTTGACTCTCTGGACAAATGGAATCACAATCACTAAGGTGATCCTCTACATGAAGCCTATAGCTACCATGGACCTCCTCCTGGTTCATCACTATAATAATTATTTTATGGCTTCTCCAATAATCCTATTACTATAATGATTCTCTAAATGAAGTCTGAAGCTACGATGGTATTATGTCCTGACGAGAACAATAATCATCATTTTATGGCTTCTTCAATAAGTCGACTACTGTGATGATTTTCTACAAGAAGGATGTCACTACCATGAAGTTCCATTTGGCTCATCACTATAATCATCATTTTATGGATTTTCCACTAAGTCTGCTACTATGATGATTCTCAACTTAAAGCTTAAAGTTAT
Organism: Pinus taeda; assembly: GCA_000404065.3. NCBI lineage: Eukaryota > Viridiplantae > Streptophyta > Pinopsida > Pinales > Pinaceae > Pinus > Pinus taeda. The sequence goes on from APFE031638044.1 coordinate 9,104, forward strand.
CATATGAATCTTTCTAAGCAATGAACAACCATGGGATTCTGCCTGAGCCATCACTACCAACATCTACTGGGACAAGCATCCAAGCTAGTCTCGTTGACACCAATGTGAAAAATCTAGCCAATATTTAGGTAATGCTCCTACCAATAGTTAGGAAATGCAAATTTCTTGACACAATTCCCCACCATGACTGTTCACATCAATGCTAATAGACTTGTAGATACCTTCACTAGTGCACTGGCCATCTAGACAATGCAAATGTTCCAACAACATATGTTGTGTTGGGTATAGATGGTGCTGTGTGCATGTTGAATATGTGGTATTGTGTACATATCTTACTGTACGCATGTTGGATATGTGGCATTATGTGCATATGGTCAATGGTCTTGTGTATAGATGATGATGTGTACATGTTCTATATGCAGTATGTACATATGTTGTTGTGTGAATGTTGAACATATGGTACTATGTACATATGGTGTTGTGTGCATGACTGTACGTGTGGTGTTATGTGCACATGGTATTGTTTACAAGTTGTACATCTGGTGTTGTGTGCAGGTGTTGTTGTGTGCATGTCATCCATGTGGCATTCTATACATGTGGTGTCGTGTACATGTTGTGCATGTGGTGTTGTGTACATTTCGAATTGTGTACACATTCTACAAGTGTTGCGGTGTACATATGGCATTGTGTACATGTTCTGCAAGTGGTGTCATGTACATGTCATGCTATGTACACATTGTGTAAGTGGTGTTGTGTACAAGTGGTGTTGTGTACATGTTGTACATATGGTACTGGTGTACATGTGGTATTGTGTGCATGTCGCACATGATGTGTTGTGCACATGCTATACCATGTATGTACATTGTGTAGTCATGGTATCATGACATGTCTATTCACTGTATTGTACTTTTTGTATGTATATGAATTGTGTCATACACCGGGTGTAGGTATATGCATGTATTATGTTGTGTCGTGCACCAAGTGTAGGTGTATGTATGTATTGTGTTGTACACTAGGTGTAGGTGTATGAGTTGTATATCAGTGTTGTATGCCATGTGTGGTTTTATGTTTGGAATGTACACTATGTTTATATGTACATGGTTGAAGAGAAGGAATTGGGTTTTTATTAGGTGTGGGAACTGATCCGCTGTGCAAACGAAATAAGGACAAAGGTAGAAGCTAAGGATCAATTAAAGGATAAGTAACAATATTTTATTTCATTTTGATTATACATGTGATTTGTGGTTTTGGTCTATGATTATTATATGTGATCTATGATTCTGCTTTTTGATGGTTACATATGATTTATGATTTTTATCTATGTTCATTAGTTTTTTGAGTTAACATGATGTGATATGTTTATACATGATGATTTGGTCAAAGATGCTAGTTTTACTTGTTGTGATAGGAAGCGTAGAGAATTGCAAGTTTCCCTTATTGACAAGCCACCAATGAGGTATGATTTGAATTTATTTCAATTTATTTTGAATCTAACGGAAATTATGTGCTTGGTACAATAAAGCATGAAATTCCCAGTTGGGTGGTCGAAACTGATAGTAAGCATTAGCAATAGTAGCAAAAGAAATTAGAACAGACTGCAATCTACTGGTAAAGCAATCAGGAGTAGGGCCACTGTGGGACACTGGTACCCAATGGTGTCCATTGATTTCAATGAGAATGTTATGACTGGTATGATGGCTTGAGGTAGGGATATACCTTGTTTTATGGACCTTTTGATTCAAGTAAACCTTACCGAGGGATGGACTGCCTGGGATGGGGGTGCTAGTGGAACTTGGAAGGTGTGTGACTACACGAAATCGGGTGACTAGATTGCCCGAGGGACTGTGTTGTAGAGAAGGGAGGTCAGGGATGTATTTTGTTTTTTCATTAGCATTACCATATGAAATTGGATGCACATTGGGAATGCACCTTGGAACAATGAGCCGATAATTGCTCAATGAAAGGACAAGTGGCATAGGATTGTAGCGCTCAACATTAGATGCAACTTTGACTTTGACAGTGGATTATGGACTTCTTGGGAAGGAGATGAATCATAGTAATACCTTTGAAGGTTGAGGTGTGAGCCTTTGGATTCCCTTATTGATTGATACAGACATTGTATCATTCTATTTGTCGATTGAGAAAAATGTGTATATGTGTATACTATTGTAAATACAGTATTGAGCTGCTTTATAAAGCTCCATAGACAAAATGGTTATTTGTTGTTTGAAGCGAATGTGCCTAAGTATATGTGGTTCTTATTGTAAATACCATAATGAGATGTGCTATAAAGCTCCAGTAAATGGTATGATTGTCATGTTTCAAAAGTGGTCATTATAAATACTGCAATGGGTTGTGTTATAAATCTCCATAAGTAGTATGTTTTGTTTCCATCAATTTTTTGGTCTATAAGTGTCGATGAACTCCGAGGATGGTGTTCTCCCAAGGGGAAGGGTTCTGTAACAACCCTGGATAAAAATCCATGTAAAATAAATATAAGACCAAGGTCATGGGACACATATTCCAAGATGAATGGTGGTTAAAACATCCTAGTGGGTGTTCATTTTGTTTTAGTATGTCTAAGAAAATTGGAAAAGGCAATGGAAAAGGATTTGGAAAGGAAAAGAGGCATTATTTGGCATTTTATTTATGAAAATAATGGAAATTAGGATAAAGGGGATGTTAAAGGTCACAGGTTGCATGTGAGGAGGAAAATGAAGGGAAAATGATGGAAAATGAAGAAAATAAAGGCCTCATTAATAAAAAGGCTTTTTAGGATCATTTTATGGGCTCTTGCTTAACGTAAGCTTTTTTCAGTTCAGTTTTGTAGTTCTCCCATTATTCTCTCTCTCTCATACTCCTAAACACTTAATGTTTTGTTGGAGCATTCTTGGATAGTGTGGCATACTTGGATGATAAGAGAATGAAGGAAAAGGAAGGTAAGGAAAGCGCTAGAGGACATCAGGATCAGTAGCTACAATGGGTTTTGCTTGCAAGTGCTGAATTACATGTATGCTTTCCCCACTATTTTCGACATGCATGGCATATGCATGTGGTTTATTAGTCATGAACAGTCATTGGCATTGAGGATTGCCTCGACTAATAGTATATTTTCGTAGCCTTGCCATTTCCGAGAGAGTCATGGTGTTGTGGGTTCATTTCTTTGCTTTTCTAGTTGGTTCTCATGTTTCCTTTACTATGGGTTGAGTTACTAGTTCCTGGAAGCCTTGGTTGGAAAAACTCTCTAAATTCCGTGTAACAGCTTGGGTTTAGCTGCTAGTCCTAGAAGCTTGTTTGGACAAATGCTCTAGAATCCCGATGGCAGTTATGGGTTGATTTACCAGTCCTAGATGCATCGGTTGGAAAAAAGGCTTTGGAGCCCTGGAAGACTTGGTTAGAGACCAATGTGGTGATGATTTTTGATGTCCAATCTTGAAGTGGAATCATTGTTTGATGAGTTGTGGTGGTTGGCCTATGGAATTTATGGTTCAGTTTTGACAGATTTTTCCATGAGATCCCACATTCATGCCAATCATGTGTATGGTTGGGTGGTACGTGGAAGTCCCAGACTTGGTTGCATTTTTCTTGAGATAATAAAATCTCTTTGCTATGGTATTGATGGATAAATATGCTTATCATTATGTTGCTTATATGGTTGTTCTATGCTTAGCATATATGATGTTTATATTTAGAATTAGTTACTCAAGAATCCACAGTAAAAACCATTTTCCATCAATGTTTCAAATCCCAACTGGGATCCATTGTCCTGATGATGGATCTTAGTTGGGATTTGAAATGTTGACAGGAAATGGTTTTTACTGTGGATTCTCTGGTAACTAAGTCTAAAGATATATACCATAGATGTCTTAAATCCATGATGTTTATATGTTGGTCATGAATGACTTTTATGACTGTCATGATGTTTGGATCATATCATGTTTCTACTTGTAAATGAATGACCTAATAGATGAAATTGCAGCTAATGTGTTGAGGCATGTATGTTTCTTAGCGATTCTTAGATAGTAGGAGACCCCTTTTCTCATTTCTACTGTTAAGACTTGTAGATTTCATATTTTTGATAAGTTTGATGAAATTATTGTCATGGATAGTAGGGGTTTAGTCTTGTCCTTGTCAATGTTTTTGCAAATGTATCTTTGTTCCACTATGAAATTTCATTTCTAAAGGTGTCGTTGAGTTCTTAGCAGTGACATGGGCTCTAGGCTTGAAAATGTGGCACAAATCTTAGAGTTGCAGGCACAACATTGGAGAAAAAAGTCCCCAGAAGCTCCCTTTCCCTTGTTTCGGGAGATTCTGGAGCCTCTCAAACACACCCTTGTCCATATCAAGGGAATGTTTATGGGTTTGATGCACTAAAACTTTAGTTGGTCTCAGGGGTTGGTTGCCTTAGTGATTGGGATGGCTCTTGCGAGTTCTATTGCTAATGTGGAAGGTGTGTGTGATGTGTTATATCGATTCCACTTCCATAACTAACACATAGGGAGTCAAATCATATCATAGTAACTTCTTGTCATGTGTTTACCCTGGTTGGTTGGTTACTTTGGCAGATGTGGGAGGAGGGTGTTACAATTTGTTTCCTCATCTGGTAAGCTATTTTTAGCTATTGACAGGATCATAGACCATAATAATGTAACTTGTAGCTTTGATACCACTTGTAACATGCATCCTAAAAAAAAAAAAGAAACTTTTATCTCTATTAATCTTGCCCCTTTATTCCTCTTTTTTTATTACTGGTATTACTGTTATTTCAATTACTAGATAATTCTTTGGTTCCAATTGTTAAAAATTCACTTCTATGATGAAGTTGTTTGTGGCATACATTATGTTAATATTTTAATGTTACCACCAAAGTGTTTTCCTTACCTCATCTTGGATAGGCATCAATATAATACACAGATTCAACAACTCATTTCTCATTCATATCGTGTTCAAATATATTATAATGTTAAATATGATAGGGGTTCTTAACCTTTGTTTGTTCATTGAGTTTTGACCTTACATTCCATTGTTGGATAATGAATTAAATATTTCAATGGTTTGGTTTCATTTAGCCTACCTCTGTGGTGATGTTTCAAGTATATCTCTTCCATACAACCTATATGATACAGTTCTTCTACATCTATTGAACTTTGAGATTTAGTTTCATTACGATTTGACCCATCCTTCATATCTATGGTTTTGAGTTGTGAGGGTTAGAATGGAAGCCGATAGTGGATTTTGGTGGTTATCGGAATAGCCACCTCATCCCTAGATAAGTAATCTCACTCAGGGAAAATTTTAAGAACCCCCCTAAATTTATAAGTATAATAAATGGGCGAATCTCCATGTTATATAGGAAAAATGGAAGGCGATTTTATCAATAATATAATATGTATATATAATTTTTTTGGCAAATCTCTCACCAGGCATGGCGAATATTTTACTCAATTATAAAATCTTGTAGATCTTGGTATTACCATGGGTTATCATAAACCTGGAGCTTAAAAATTACTATTAGTAATTTATAAAAATTAATAA
>APFE031638052.1:19229-36886 GCA_000404065.3 Pinus taeda
AGATTAAATGCACATTTAAATCTCACTTTCTATTTTTTAATTCACCCACTTTAATAAAGACTCACTTAGTCATTTAATTCCAAAGTCACTTTTTCCTTTCTAATTTTTCATTGACTTTATAAAAGTCACTTTAAAATTAGACTTAGTAACTTTATCACTTAAAGTCACTTTTAAATTAGATTTTAACTTTATAAAAATTATAAAGTCACTTTAGGAGAAAAATTAAAATCTTTTGGACACTTTTCCCTAGGCCAAAGATCAAAGCCTAAGGGAACCACCTGTCCTCCGGTACCAAATTTCAACATGGTGTTCGACGCCAAGTCCTTTTTCACACTATGTGAATTGTACTACCATACCTTGAGGGTCATCATCATTATCGGTGATTCCTCTTGTGCCTGTTAACAACTTACATCATTGGCTGGTAACGAGGCGATGTCTTTCCATGTTCAACTCGAGAACATCTTTCACATGGATCTACTTGTACCCTGGGCGAAGATTGAATGAGTTTGAAGACCACGGATCTAGTTTCATCCATCTGGGCTACGATATATTTAGGAATATAAAGACATAAAATGTACATCATTGCTGAATAGATGATCACCCGAATCAAAGGATGATGACTCCATCTGAATCATTAGTCTACTACACAGATGAGCATGGGAATGCTCTCCTAAGCTAGATCATGAAAATATTATGAAGATAATGTCTTGTATTGTATCTTATTACAGGTCACCTTCGAGCTTGAAAAAACTTCAAATCCTCATGATAAAGAATTTCACCCAACATCAAAAGATTAATGACCTCATGCTTTAGGGGGCAACTATTATAAACATTTTTGGGCACTGCAACCCCAATAATACATGTCCATAAACCAAGGTCTTCTAATTCCCTAAAAGTGTTGCTTCACACCCTAAAAGAACAAGGTCAACTCATTACATCTTCTCTCAGAAGTTCTCCATGGAAAAACTACTCAGAACTCGTCAAAACTGGACCATACAGGTTGCTCAGTGCTAAGGATGTGATGCATCCCACCTACTCAGTGTAAAGGGGGTGATGCATACTCGAAAGACCTTCTGTAGGGTGCGATGAGCGAGAGTGGACAAATTGCAGAGACAATTTGCAAGGTGGATACTCAGGGAATATTCCAAAAACTTCTCCAATGGCACTTGCCTCTCTGAATTTGCCCAGGGATGAGTAAGAGATCATGAATCTCCAAGTGGAACCAAGAACTATCAGAGAGAGGACACTAATCAAAAAACTAGCCGCTGACTCACCCCCCTGCAAACATCTATATATGGATCCCTCATCACAGAGATCTAGAGGCTGGAATCTTGTATTTTGTGAGGAAGTGCTCTTGGTTTCTTGGTGAAAATCAGAGTGTTGGGTGATCTAAGCTTTTCATGAGGTGAAGAAGGGATTTCATGCTGAGAGGATGACACTGGGTGAGAACAATTGGTTGTAATCCTCTTTGCTATTCTTGATATTAATAAAACTATTCAAGGTTTCCTCCACATTCTTGTATGTTTGATGATATATGAATTTGTGTGGTCAATATATATCTAGTCCTATATTTTTTTATGATTATAGACCTCTTTTCTTTGATAGTGTTATGCTGCTTTGATTCTATAGGTGCTCTCTGAAGCTGGGTAGACGAAGGAGGAGCAGAAAAGATCTATCAGAAGGGAGAGGAACCAAGAAAGGAACCAAGCGCAAGATTGAGGTTGGTGTCCTTTGTTCCCCACTTATCTACTTCTCATAAACGAAAGCGAAAGTAGATTTAGTTTGTTTGTTTCTAAGATAGCTACGAGTCTCAGTGGGACTAGAATTTCCGAGTGGACACTGGATTTCCCGATAACAACATGAAATTACTCTATTTGGGGGGTATCTTAGGCCTCCAAAATGTCTTCAAAATGACATCCACTTTCACCTTTATCGAAGCCATTTCACTCACATGTGGCAACTCCATAACCATATAACCTTTCATTAGCCACCATTTTCATAAATATATGGGTTAGGTTCTTTATTTGCCAAAGTTATCTATTTTATATGTTTAAAGTGAAATTATGATTAAAAACTTGGAAATTAACATGGTTTCATGTATCTATATATGTGGCTTGAGTTTCATGACATGTGTAGGTCATTTGGAAGCTCCCAAGGCACCCTTATGTGGCCTTCAACGCTCAAATTCGAATTCCCTTCAAAGAAGATTTGGATAAAGGTCGAAGAAGGATATATGTCCTATTTGGATTGTAACTCTATAAGGTGTCTCATCATTTCTTATTTTGATTATAACTCTATGAGACACTTAGGAGATATGCATCTCATTATGAGCTATTTGGTTGTAACTATATGAGATTTTAGTGGATCTTCATTAAATAGGGTAGCTTCTTATGTTTTTGTATAAATAGGAGAGACTTCTCCTTTGAAAGACATGTGTAAAGTTTGAGAAATGATCATGTTTTTAATAGAGAATTTGGAGCTTATACTTGGATATTTGAAGATTTAGTTTTTCTTGCATATGGAACTTCTTCACTTGCCATCCTCATACACCATTGGAATGGCCATCTAATGCTTGTGAGATTTAATTGCTTTTATAGATTAAAGTTCATTTGCTTTCTCAGTATTAGTTTTAGAATGACTGTGTAATCTTCGCTTTTCTAAAAACATTTCAGTAAGGAATATTTATGTATTTTCTAATTGGATTAAGTTTGAGGCAAGCACTCATAGTTATTTAGTTTCTTTTCATGTTCTATTATTTACTTTCATAGATTAATCCATGAGTTCATTTTATAATTGAATAAAGGATTAGGCCAAGAACGAGACTTCAAATTGGGTGATTGAATGTTCAACCTATGCAATCATTGAGCTTTACGTTTTCATGCCTTTATATTTGCTTTTAAGATCCTCATTTAATTACATTAACTGATATTCCTAAAGGTCATTCTGAGAAATTGATTTAATCATATTTCAAGATTGAATGGTTGAAAATTTGATACATGTAATTATTGAGTTATTTTCTAAACACTTTACCTGCTTTTCTAGAACATTAGGAGTTAAAGTATAAATAGTTGCTTACACATCATCTCAAGAAGGTAACACTTCATAATTAAATGTTAGAGTAACTAAGTATACATTAGCTGTTTTTGATTTCACACATTAGTTGAATTTAATTTTCATTATTTGATTTCATAGATTAGATGAATTGGTTTCCGTTATTTTGTAGTTAGATTGATCTAAACTAAAAGACAATTTCTAGCACATATAGTGGAGGCATGGTTCACAAGTTTACGAAATCCCCGGGTTGACAAATTAAATGACAGGCAATCACATTGCCCCAACAAGTACCATGATGTACAGTTTCTCAATTTTTATATGTCCCTTTATATACCTCAACTTACCCATTGAATTGAGGCCTCTTATGCTCCATGATACTACATTCATTGGGGGGTCAGAAGACAGCACTCATAATATTCCGTGGGGACATTGGCTTGTCCTCACTTAACTAATATTGCCCCATCTTCATGGATCACTTCACTAGTGGGTAGTTTTTCTTTCTTCCAAGAGAGCGAGTTGGATTTTGCTTAGCAGGTGGGAGTTTTGGTGGCTAGGGTGCAGTCAAAATAGACAATAATTCAAACCCAGAAACCATTTCAACAAGTTCAGGTGGAATTTCTTCTTGCATTTCCTATGGAGTATCACTCATCTACCTTCAAAGTTGGTTATCCTACTAAATTAGCAGAAACGATTAATTTTATGATACCCTTTTAATTTCCATGGAATTGAAAAGGAGTTTAAACTTTTGGTTAATTCCTTATCATGTCCGCCTTTTCCCCAAACCTTATCACATTAATTATCCACTGTTGATATTAACTTTCAATTTGATGGTTATTGGTTCACCTGATCCACAAAATAATCAATGATCCTCCACCATTGGTGAAATCACACTTGATCCAACTGTTAATAGCGATATCATATGGGGATCTTGCATGAAGCTTACCCGCCTCACAGAACCGATAAGATTTATAAGTCCTCAGTTTAGAAAAGTTTGAGTTTGGGGTTGAGATTAACGTCTGACTATCTCTAAACCCAATATTGATCAGATAATAGAGGCCACGAGATCTATGACTCATGGGAATTTGATTAAAACACGGATTAGGCAGGTCTAACACCCACTGTTGATGATGACATAAGACACTAAAAATGGAATCAGTGGTTTGGAATGACTGTAGCGCTTCAGTGCGAGGTTAAGAAATTTGTAGAGATTCACCCCTGTAGTTGCTAATACATAATGAAAAGAGATTAAATGCGAACACACAAAACTCTAATATTTCAATCCAAACTGGAAATTCAATGATAGACAAATATACTATGGAGGGATGCAAGACCTCCAGGATTGACCAATTTTACACAAAAATGTATAGAGTTGTGTTTTCCACAACTTAATCATATATCGCCAAAACAAGCCGAATGAGTCAAAATCCTTTTACAATCATTCACAACTTACATAAATACCATTCCATCCTAACTATCAGATCCTTAAAACACTGGATCAAATTTTCCTAATCTTGAACAATATCTAATCTAGTTGATATTCTCCTTGAGAATCTAAACTGAATCAAAACTGAATGAATTAATTAAAAAACTACTCAATCCCTAAATCCTAGCTCAAGTCCTATCTAGAAATATTATAAATTGACAGATAAAGGATCCCACTACTTTGCTTGTAACTTTTTTTGGATACTGAAAATACTCCTGTCCTCTTGTCTTCAACAACAATTTCTTGTCGAAAATCCTCTATCACTTCAATTCCTTTTCTATAGGTAACTGTTTTACCCAATCAATCTCTTGTTCCTATTGATCCTCTGTTGTGTCATCTGCCTATTCCCTTTCATAGCTGTATAAGTGAGCAACATTAAAAATTGGAGATATTCCACCATGAGGGGGTAATTTAATTTCATATGCATTTACAAAAAAAATTCTCAAGACATGACATGGTCCAAATTTCTTAAACTTTAGCTTATTATACTCCCTTTTTGGAAATCTTTCCTTCCTCAGGTGTGCTAAAACCAAATCTCCAACCTCAAAATTAACTTATCTTTTCTTCAAATCTTCTCAGCTCTTGTATTTTATGTTGTTGCCCCATAGTTGTTTTTTTATCTGTTCATGTATTGCTTGAAATTCTATAGCAAAATCTTCTCATTTAGCACTTCTCCTTTCATCTTTTCCCAAGTCTCTCAATTCAGACACTCCTCATGGGTGCATTCCATAGATTATATGGAATGGAGTCTGCCATGTAATTTTGTTAGGAGAATCATTATATCCATATTTTGCCTATGCCAATACTTTTTCCCACTATTTTGGATGTTCACATGCAAGACTTCTCAAAATATTACCTAAACTTCTATTTACAACTTTGGTCTGTCCATCAGTCTAAGAATGATAAGCATAACCCACACTTAATTTAGTTCCAAGATTCTTCAACAATGTCCTCCATAAATTTTGAACAAATCTGGTGTCTTTTTCTGAAACAATGCTCTTAGGTAACCCATGTAATCTTACAATCTCCTTAAAAAATAGATTAGCAATATGAGTAGCATCATTGGTTTTATAACATCGAATAACATATGCAATTTTTTAAAATCTCTAAATTACTACATAAATTGAATCATTTCCTCTTTGAGTTTTTAGCAAACCCAAAACAAAGTTCATACTTACCATATCCCAAGGCCTATCTTGAATAGGTAATGGAGCATACAACCTTGTGTTTTGACTCATTCCCTTTGCATATTGACAAACTTTACAATTTTTCACATACTTTTTCACTTCAAACCTCATTTTTGGCAAAAGAAAAAACATTTTCAACTGCTTATAAGTCTTGTCTGCACCAAAATGCCCTCCAACTCCTCCACTATGTTTCTCCTTGATCAAATTCTCCTCATAGAACAACTTGGTATGCACAGTTGATTTCTTTTAAATAATAGTCCCTCTTGCAGGGAATAATCTAGCCACTTGATTTGGTCTAACAAAATGAGATTTCTACAAGCTTCAATTGCCTCTTTAAAATATAGATCTTTCTCATATAACTCTTTAAGAAAATCAAAACCCAACACTTGAATTTGACTTTCTTGAACAAAAATGCTTTTTCTACTTAAGGCATCTCCTACTTTGTTTGATTGACCAATTATATGTTTTAATACAAAATTAAAGCTTTAGGTATTCTACCCATTTTGCATGCTTTTGGTTAAGCTTTCGTTGTTGCATAATGTATTGTAATAGATGGTTATTTGAATACAATATGAACTCCTTGGACATCAAGTAATGTCTCCACTTCTTTAAAGACTGCACCACTACATAAAACTCCTTGTCATAAGAAGAATATTTCTTCTTTGTCTCATTCAGGTTTTCACTAAAATAAGCTACATGCCTATCCTCCTCACTCAAAATAGCTCTAATGGCTTCTCCACTAGCATCACACTTCACTTGAAAAGGTTTATTAAAATCAGGCAAAATAAAAATAGGTTTCTCAGTAATCTTTCTCTTCAAGAGCTCAAAGTTCTTTTCTACTTCAGCAGTCCATTTAAATGGTTGTATGTCATTCTTTATTGTGTCAATAATTGAAGTGTTAATCTTACTAAAATTCCTTATGAATTTCCTATAAAAACTAGCAAGACCGTGAAAAATTCTTACCTCAAAGATACTTTTTGGTGAAGGCGACTCCATGAAAACCTTGATCTTCTTTGGGTCCATCTTTAATCCCTCAACAGAAACAACAAAGCTCAAATGCACCAACTCCTCCTTCATGACTGAACATTTTTTTAAATTTAATAATAACTTTTCCTATTGTAGCCTCTGTAAGACATAAGTGAGATGTCTCACATGTTCCTCCTTAGATATGTTGTAAACTAAGATATCGTCGACATACACTGTTACAAATTTACCAAGAAATTTCTTCAAAACTTGAGTCATAAGTCTCATAAATGTACTAGGGGCATTCGACAATCCAAAAGGCATTACCATCCACTCATACAATCCTTCATTGGTTTTAAAATTAGTTTTCCACTCATCTCTCTCTCTAATTATGATTTGATGATAACCAATTTTTAAATATAACTTTGTAAAATATCTAGCTCCATTCAAACAATCCATCAAATCTTCAATTCTAGGTAAAGGAAATTTGTACCTCGTTGTTAACTTATTAATTTCTCTCGATTCAATGCACATTCTCTAGCTTCCATCTTTATTTGGGCTCAGCACTATTAGCAGTGCACAAGGACTCAAACTCTCTCTAACGAGTCCCTTGTCTAATAGTTCCTGAACCTGTTTCCTCATCTTTTCATTCTGAGTGGGAGTCATCATGTAAGCTACATTATTAGGTGGATTTTCTCATGGAATCAAATCTATGTGATGACTCATTTTTATAATGGGTGGTAACTCATGAGGCAAATCATCTAAAATGATATCAAAATAACTGTCGAGCATCTCTCGAATTTCAATTGGTAAATCAAAAACATTGTGGAAGTAATTATTACCTTGGGTTTGCAAACCAATGCAAAAATTATCTCATCTTCCTCCATCTATTGTAAGTACCCCTTTCCTCTTTCTTCGATGTATCCTCTTCTTCTATTGGTAGCGATGTATGATTGACACCATCTTTGCTAAATTTGTATGTGTTCTTCTTTCCATCATGCACAAATCATATTTCATACTACCATGGTCTACCCCAACAATATATGACACACATCCATAGGCATTTCATCTCACAAAATTTTGTCTCTGCATTTTCCCAACTACAACTCCACTTCATATTTCTCATTCACTACCAACTGATATCCCTTTTGAAGCCATTACACTTTGTAAGGTGTTGGATGTTTCTTTGCTTTCAATTTCAACTTCTCCACCACTTCCGTAGATCCCAAGTTATCAGTACTATCACTCTCTATTATCATGTGACAACACTTCCCTTGAACCTTGCACACAATCCTAAATAATGTTTTTCTTTGTGCTAGTTCAACAATTTCCTTAGCTAGCTTTAAGAAAATTTTGTTGACTACCAAAGATTCCCCTTTCTCTCATACATTCTCTTTGTCTATTACCTTTGTTACTTCCTCTTCATTTTTTGCAGCAATTCCATTCTTGTGATTCATTCCTTTATTTTTTGGGCACTCATAAGCTCTGTGTCCAAGCTTGTTACATATCTAACATCTAACTTCTCTTCCTCTACCATTGCCTCCTCTTCCTCTGGAAAAACTCCCTCATCACCTTGTGTGGATGCATCATGACTTGAGTTGCTCCTAACTCCATCTCTGGGTCTTGTAGATCTTCCTCCACCACCTTGTCTTCCACTTCCTCACAAAGTACCTCTATTTCTGGCAAACTTCTTCCTCATGAATTTTTCTTGAGCCTTTAGTACCATCTCATAAGCATCTTCTACTGTTTTAGGAGACAATACACTTATCTCATCTGGAATGTCCATTCTAAGACCATTCACATATCTTACAACCTTCTCATATGTATCTTGGATTTTTCGTGCTCTTATACTCACTTTGTACAATTCTTCTATGTATTCCTTTACTGTCATAGACCTCTGCCTAATATTCTGCATCTATCTAAATAATGTTTGGTGATAGCCACCTCGCAGAAGCTTACTTTTCAATTTATCCACCATCTTTCTCCAATTCTTAATTGGTTGTTTGCCAAGTCTTCCTCTTTGTGCCTGCACTCCATCCCACCAAAGTGTTTCATGTCCTTTCAGTTTTGTGCCAACAAACTTCACCTTCTTTCCTTCATTTGTTTCTTCATCATTGAAAAATTTATCCATGTCATTTATCGAGTCTATCAATTCCTCACGACTTAAGCTTCCTATGTAGATTGGGACTTCAATTCTAGGCTTGGATGTGGATCTCAATATTGACCTAAAGAATCTCATTTCACGAGTTACATCTACACGTTCTTCATCTTCTGTAGTTCCAGCTTCACGTTCACTTGCATTCCCAACATCTACATCTCTCCCCATTTCCAATTCTTCATCATTTGCAACTAGTTGTCATGTTCTTCGACCACCACCTCTTCCTCCAACTCTCAAAAGCCATGTTGGATTTCATTTTCTGATCCTTGAGATACTATTCGGTGTGAGTAGGTTTCTCTAATACCACAAATGGTGGATGCGATGTAGGCAAAATGGACAATCATTCAAACCCAAAAACGATTTCACCAATTTTAGGTGGAATTTCTTCTTGTATTTTGTGCGGAGTATGAGTTATCTACCTCTAAAGTTGGTTATCTTCCTAAATTAGTAGAACTGCTTAATTTTAACCACAATATGATAACCTTTTAATTTCCACAAAATTAAAAAGGAGTTTAAACTTTTCGTTAATACCTGATCACGTTTGCCTTTTCCTGAAACCTTATCACGTTAATTCTCCATTGTTCATATTACCTTTCAATGTGACGGTTGTTGGTTGACCCAATCTACAAACTAATCAGAGATCATCCATCATTGATCAAATCACACTTGATCCAATAGTTAACAACAATATCACACATGGATCTTGTGTGATGCCTACCCACCTCATGGAGCCGGTAAGATTTATAAGTCCTCAATTTATAAAAGCTTGGGTCCACGTTTGAGATTAACGTCCTACATAGCCATCGGATAAGAGAGGCCATTGGATCTATGGCTCGCGAGACTTCGATTAACACATGGATTAAATAGGTCTAACCCCCGCTTTCGATAATGAGGTAAGACACTAAAAAATGGAATCAACAGTTAGGAATGATTGTGGCACTTCAATCCTCGATTAAGAAATTTCTATAGTTCTACCCCCACATTTGCTAATACATGAAAAAAAGAGATTAAATATGAACACACAAAACTCTAATATTTCAAGCCAAACTAGAAATTCAATGATACACAAAGATACTATGGAGGGTTGCAACACCTCTCGGATTGACCAATTTTACACAAGAATACAAAGAGTTATGTTTTCTATAACTTAATCATATATGGCCAAAACAAGACGAACGAGTCAAAATCCTTTACTTACATAAATACCATTCCATCCTAACTATGAGATTATTAGAACACTCGATTGAATTCTCCTAATCTTGAACAATATCTAATATGGTCTATATTCTCTTTGAGAATATCAATTGAATAAAAACTGCATGAATTAATTACAAAACTACTCACTCCCTAAATCCTAGCTTAAATCCTATCTAGAAATCTTGTAAATTGAGAGATAAAGGATCCCACTCCTTTGTTTGTATCTTTTTTTGGATTTTTGGAATAAGTTCAAAGCCTTTTGCCTTCAAGACTCATGCTCCTACATCAGGTTTCCTCGTCTCATATAGCTAGAGCCATTTGAGGAGGGGATTAACACATGCTTGGGGTTGTAGAGTCCTTATGGAATTGATGGTGTTTCTCTAGCTAGTCATGTGGAATGTGAGTCCATCAATACTTCGGACATTTTCACAAGAATGCAACAATAACCCTCTTATGGTAGTTGAGTTGGTCTATCTTCACATTGTGTTCTAGTGTGTGGCATACTAGGGAAAGAACATGCTAGATTTCTTTATGTCTAGATGTGTCTTCTTGGGATTGTGAGAACTAGTTTCCACTTCCATTTCTGCTAGTGATGGGGCCCACCCACATGTATTATTTTCTTTTCATCCTATGGGGGATAGGCTAAGAGAGAAAAGCCATTCCTAGAAGTGTGATTTAGTGTGGCTTTAATAGGGTCTTAGGAGCCACTTCAGATCCTCCTCACTAGTGGCTAGGTAGGATGTTTCACCCCTTGAGGATGTTTGAGAAGTGTAGAACCTTAGAAGGAGGGGATTTACCATAAAATAGTAATATCTACATTAATCTTACAATATAAAAAGATTATTAAACATGTATATTGAGCCTTATTTTACAATTAATATTTATAAATAGTCTTTATTGAAATACCATGAGCCAATATCATGGCTTGTCAATATCAAGGATTATCAATAGGTTATGCCAAAAAATTAAGAACTAAACTATTTTATAAATATTGTACATTTATTTTATTCATATATTTTTTAAATTAAATTCACTAACTACTTTATCTTAAAAATAAAATAAAATAAAATAATAAAATAATTATAATTAATAATTATAAATTATAGATAGAAACATTTTGACATGTCAAACTAAATAAAACTAAACTAAAAATAGAAATCATAATATTAATAATCACATTTATAATTATAGTTAATAATAAAAATAGTTCTCAATCTAAGATGTTGTGTAAAACTTTTGGTCTTATTATAGTGGATAGGTGTTGTGTTAAACTTTTTGTGTTATTATAGTGGATAGATCTTTGAGCATAGAGATAGTTTCTTAGCATCCAATGATTGCTGATTAAATGTAACTGTTATGAGGTTAGCATAAAACAAATGGGGTTAATCAATTCAATTTTTTATTGTATGCTAGTGTACTAATTTCTTTTTTGGACCTATCAAGTTGTAGATTTCCATTCATTAGAAATATAATTATACTTGGAAAGTAAGTGATCACTATTCCATATGAGTTGGATAGTTGAATATGCTTCTAATGAGTGTTAATTTATTGGAGAGGCCTTTCAACTAAGTATGGAAGGTGTAAACATTTTGACTCAATGAATACATATAAAAATAAAATTAATAATTAAATTAAATTAGGGTAAAAAAAATAAATAGAATTTGCTACACCATCGGTAAATACCATAAATTATCAATAGCGTGTGGCCAAATATATATAATTCTATAGATGAGGGTGTATGTGTATATTCTGCTAGGTATTGCCTTGACATGGAGCTTTTGACATTAAATGTGTGGGAGGCCTTTAGAGGCTAGATGTAACTGTTTATCAGGCTAACTCTTTAGCAACATGGCTTCCCTAGGTTAAATATTATGTATTTTGGTTAAATATTAGATATTAAGTATTGTTAAGGTCCAACCCTAACCCCTTAATTTATGGAATAGGGTAGGGTATTTATAGTTACTTAAAAAGTCAATAAAGCCGATATTAATAATTGTCTTGCATATAAATAACGGACCCGAGGGCACTTAGTTGCAAATGGCCTATGGTATTAGATAGATGGTATTAATAAAAACCATGGTATTGACCCATGGTATTTCATGTATGAATCCTATATAAAGAGAGTAGCCATTGAGGAGCATGCTATCTTATTTTGTAATCTAGGTATTTTCTAATCTAGCCGTGGTCTATTGGAGGTTGCCCAACAAGTGAACATTGTTTTCGTTTACGAATAATAAAATACATGTTATTTATCATTGTTCTGTGTTATATTTCTTCCCATATTTGGTATTGTAGTATCTTTTTGTTATATTTCTTAGCATATTTGGTATTGTAGTATCTTCTTGCTGGTCAAGTGCATAACAAGTAGGGTGATTAGATATTTAGCATCTATTTGGGGCCTTTATTGAAACTCACTACTCTAAGGATTTTCTGACAGAGCTTTAGCAAAGTAAACTTGACTAGGTCAAGTTAAAAGTGGATATCCATGGTTTTAGCTAGTGGTATTCCTCTTAGATGATGCCTATTTAAACCCTCCAAATTTCAATGTCACATTGTCTCGGCCATTGAGAGAAAACATAGATGTCACATAGCCATCTATGTCCATGCACTTTGATCCCAACAATGAGAGTGTCATTCATCTATGTCCATGCACTCTCATGCCAACAATGAGAGTATCATTTTGATGAATTGGCTTACGCTAAAAGTTTTTAGAGTATATTTAACCAAGTATTATGATGGTCATAGGCTTTCTTGATTCTGGATGTCCTAAGCAAATTCCATAATCTTGTGAGCAGTAAGGGAAAAGAGGAACTTATAGGTTAGTTATCAGCTATTTCACTCAATCTACTAAGTTGATTATTGTTCATTTGCCTTGGTTATTAGTTGTTTCACTAGAATCTACTAAGTTCATTATTGTTCATTTGCCTTGTTTTAGTGGAATCAAATTTGAAAAAGACAATATAAATATGAGGTAGATCCTAACACAAGATATATATACAATGGTTATGGTTTACAATTACTTAACATCCCATTTTGTTCCCTCCCTAAGAACACATGACATTTTATTTTTATTTGTGTGTGAATAGCCATTCATTTTAAACAAGCACCCACTACAAGGATTGGTCTCTTGTCTCTCTTTCACATTGTTTGTTGAAGAATCTACACTGCCATATTAGCCAAGGCTATCTTGTGTTATTAAAATAGCTTCTCTTCCAATGTTTTGTAAACTGTGGACTTGCCTCTGAGATGGGACTTAGACAAAGCAGGTTACTTAGACAAAGCACTCAAAAAGATCATCACATGTATAAACATGGAAAAAGGTTAGGATCACAAGTAGATAACCTTTTTAAAACATTGATTTATCACATGTAATGGATAATTTTCTAGTGGATAACTTCTTAGTCAATTAGAGCAGAAATTAAATTAAGTAGATAAAATAAACCCTCCAACACAAAGTGAATTGGAAATATGTAGTTAAATTCAGATAATTGTTTAGTATGCTACAAAAAACATATGATATTTCATAGGTTTATTGGGTGAATCTTGGAAGAGAATGTCTTGTGTCATATCAATAGAGACAAAAGCAATATTTTTATGTGCCTAGGGATAGTGAATAATTTAACTTATACATTTTGATTATTGTTACCATTCCACATAAGGGGTATTAGATGGGCAAGTTTCTCATCCTCACCAAATTTCATAGACTTGAACTTGAAGTTTCTTATCCCTGTAATGGAAACGAGTGCACCACCTTTTTTATAGTGAAGATCATCCTCCCTTCTGAAAATTAATATGGTGATCATAAACAAACAAGGTAACCTAATTCCTTAGATCACAGAGAGATATCTTTGATGCATAAAAAGTTGCTTTCTCAAACTAAGTCATCCTATATGCTTCAAATTTTCTTTTGTCCAGAGGAATGGTATTTTTCTTTATTATCATTGTAGCCTCTCAAATGCTGAAACAATGGTATGAACCAATACCATGATTTCATTTAATTTGAGAGAATACAATAATAATAAAGAACACTTACCATTCCTGGTGACAAAATAAAACTTCAAGCACTTAAGATGATTAGTCTAAGAGAGCAACAGGCTATCCATCAAAAATATCTCTGTGTGATTGAAAGAACTAAGTTAACTTATATGTCTATCTTCACTATCTTAATCTCCAGAAGGAGATGTTGAAATCTAGTAATTCATTAATTTCCATTGCAACAGGATAAGAAACGAAGAGAGGAAGCAGGTCCAAATATATGAAATTTAGACCGGATGAAAAACTTGCGCATTTAATATCCACGAAGGAATGGTAACAACAATCACAAGTTATAGAAGGTAAATTATTCAGTATTGCGGGGAACCCTATATTGCTTTTGTCTGTAATTACGTGGGACAACACATTCTCTTTCCGACATTCTCTCCCAACAGCGGCATCTCCATTCTCCATTGGCGGCTGCTGCACAGTAGTAGCGCAATCCCCAACACTTTCTCCCAGCAGCGGAATCTCCTTTCGCTGCTGCATTCCGACTCAAACATTCATGTGAGCATGCGTCCAGGGCAACACTTGTTTTCCCATATCTACCTTCACTTTATCACCATGAGTGGACCTACTAGCAACGTGCAGGAGACTACCAACCTGCAGCAGACGGTCGTGAACATCAGTGGAGACGCCAGAGGTCAGCCTATGAAGAAGAGCTGAAAGATGAGTGGATATGGCCCCGTAGGCAATTTTGACAATGCATAGGCTATCACAAATGCGAGTTGGACCGTTAATTCTAAATAGGAGGGAATCCATGACTTCGAGAGATAATAGAAACGGTTGTAACAGAGGGAATGCACTTTTCTGTTTTTTGGTTGATGCATAATAGAACGGCTGTCATGGAAATTTTGTGAATCGCATATGATATATATTTATTTTAAGTTATTTAGATGTGTAATTTAGAGAATTATATAAGATATTTTTAAGCTTAAGCTTAAACTACTAAGGAATTATTAAAAATGTCTCCATTGAGATTTGAAATTATATGTATGGAAAATTTCTAATTGTTCCAATAGGGTACCTCAATTTGTAGGCTAGTTGTGGGCATTAAAAGCACAAGTGTGATTAGAACATGTTACCTTCCTGTTGTATAAGAGTGATTATTGGTAGCTTTGATGGTGTATTATGTTATTTATGAACCAACATCATCTTATTATAGCTAGAGCCATTTGAGGAGGGGATTTCTCACAAGTTTGGCATTCCTGGGTCCTTATCAATTTGATGGAGTTGCTTTAGCTAATCCTGAGGAGTGTGAGTCCATCCATATTCGGCAGAGTTTCACAAGAATGCAACCATAACCCTTTCATAGTTGTTGAGTTGGTCCATCTTCAATGGTATTGTGTTTACTCTACCCTTTACTCTTCGGGTTCTAAGAAGTAGTTTCCACTTCCATTGGTGCTAGTGACCGAGCAACAACTACATGTATTATTGGCTTTTCATCGTGGGGATTGGCTAAGGGAGCAAAGCTTTTGGGATAAGGGTGATTTGGGGTTGCTTTATGGGCTCAAGAGGGGCTGCTAGGAGCCACCTAAAATCCTTCTCGCTAGTTGGGGCTTGAGGATGTTTGGCCCCTTGGGGATGTTTGAGAAGTGTTGACTTGAAATTGAGGAGAGGATTTACCATAAAATAGCAATCTTTACATTAGTATTACAATATAACAATATTCTTAAACATCTATATTGAGCTTTATTTTACCATTAATATTGATAAATAGCCTTTATTGAAATACCATGAGCCAATACCATGACTTGTCAATATCAAGGATTATCAATACATTATGTCAAAAAAGTACAATTCATTAAGGAATTAAATTGTTTTATAAATATTGTATATTTATTTTATTTCATAATATTTTTTAAATTAAATATAGTATAAGGAGATGTTGTAATGTTACTTAACCATTTTTTCTCTAAAAATAAAATAAAATAAAAATAAATTAAATAACAATAACTAAAAATTATAATTATCAGTAAAACATTTTGACATGTCAAACTACATAAAACTAAAATAAAAATAAAAGAATTAATAATCATATTTATAATTATAATTAATAATAAAACTAGCTCTAGATCTAAGCTGTTGTGTTGTGAAGAAACTTTTGGTGTTATTATAGTGGATAGACCTTTGTGAAGAGACAGTTTCTTAGCATCCAATGATTGCTTACTAAATGTAATTATTAGGTTAGTATAAAACAAATGGGGCTAATCAATTTAATTGTTTATTGTTTGCTAGTGTACTAATTTCTTTCTTGGACCAATCAAGTTGTATATTCCATTAATTAGGAATATAATTATAAGTGCCCACTATTCCATATGATGATTCCAATTAAGAGTTGGGTAGTGGAATATTCTTCTAATGATAGTTAATTTATTGTACAGGCATCTTCAACCAGGTATGGAAGGTGTAAACATTTAACTCAATCAAAATATATAAAAATTAAATTAATAGTTAAACTAAATTAAGGTAAAACAACTAAATAAAATTTGCTACATCATGGCTCAATATCATAAATTATCAATACCTTGTGCCCAAATATATATAATTCTCTATATGGATGTGTATGTGTATATTATGCTAGATCTAGCCTCTAGATGGAGCTTTTGAGGGTAAATGTGTGGGAGGCCTTTAGAGGCTAGATGTGAGGGTTTATGAGGCTAAATGTTTAGCAACATGGCTTCCCTAGGTTAGATAATATATAGGGTGGTTAAATATTAGATATTAAGTAGGGTGATAAAATATTTAGTATCTATACTTTGTCACTTTAGATTTGGCCCCTTTATTGAAACTCACTACTCTAAAGATTTTCAGATTGAGATTTAGGGGAGTAAATTTGACTAAGTCAAGTTAATAGTGGTATTTAGGCCATAGGTATATGGACATACATGGTTTTGGCCTGAGATGATGCCTATTTAAACTTTCTAAATATCAATGTCACATTGTCTCCCTCATTGAGAGAAAACATGGGTGTCACATAGCCATCTATGTAGATGTACTCTGATCCCAAAATGAGAGTGTCATTTTGTTAAATTGGATTATGGAAATGTTATTAAAGTATATTCACCCATGGATTATGATCCCCATAGCCTTTCTTCATTCTGGATTCTATAAGCAATTTTCATAAAGTTATGGGCAATTTTCATATCTCCATGAAAGGACCTACTACCAACTTGCAGTAGACCTGCTTGAACGTCAGGAAACGGCAAGGGGGTCAGCCTATGAAGAAGAGCCAGTACACAATTTTGATATAGGCTATCACTAATGCAAGTTGGAGCTCGAATTGTAAATACTAGGAATAATAGAAACGGTTGTCATGGAAATTTTGTTAATAACATTCTCAAAAGAGTGAGAAAAGCTATTGATTTCATTACATTGTGAGAGAAGCCATTCATTTTACGTTATTGAGGTGTGTAATTAACCTTTTTTATCATATCAGCTAGTTTTTAACTTATATGGAATTTTATGACGGTGGGGTGAGAGGCCGATGCTATGACGGTGGCCTGTTCCTTGCTGACGGTGTGTAGGGCATATGACGGTGGCCTGTTCCTTGCTGACGGTGTGTAGGGCATAAGTATTGGCC